>CM019746.1:8798246-9060870 GCA_009761775.1 Ficus carica
TTATGGTGTCATAACTTCTTGTCTCTCAAGCACAAGTTTTTTGAAATATATATGTGTTTGTGTATATATATAGGCCGACTATAAAATAATGTTTTCTCTATCACTCCCATCAGTTTACTTTTCTCACACCTTTCTTAAAATTAGTTTTGAAGCTGTTTTTAATTTAAATTTGTTTTGAAGCCGTCTTTTATAAAATTCAAATTTATTTTTTAAATTCATCAACTATAAATTTAATTTTAATATTAATTATTAATTATTACGTTCTTTTGCTATTCGGAAAAGTCCTTAATCCTATTTTCACCCACCAATCAATAGGAATCTTGTTTTCGTGGACCTCTCTCTTTTTTTTTTTTTTTTTTTTTTTTTTCCTTCTAATTTCTGGCGTTTCTTCTTCTTTGTCGTAAAAAAAGGTCTTTATAAAATGCGAAAAAGAACAGACAAAGAGGTAACAATAGAACTTTTCAATAGAAAATCATGCGACTACACTAGTGAATGAGAAAAAATCTGTTCGTATTAAAGTGATATTGTTGGCACTTTGGTAAACCTTGAAGATAATAGGATAGAAAACATACAAATCAGTTAGATGTTGGGGAACAAATATTTCAAAAATTATTACTTGGAATTTGCATTGGACAAGGACTTGTTCAGCTTCACATTCAAATCCTTTCAATTATATTGGGGATTGTTGTTAATTTTGTAACTCTTCATGTTTGGCCGGCCTACTAAAAAAAGTTAAATTTTAGTCATAACATTTTCTTATACACTTTTAGTCACAAGATTTTGTGTGATTAATTGTCACTTTTAGTTATAACTATCTTACTAATATACCATTAGTTACAAATTTTGTTGCGAGTAAAACTTTAGCCATGATGTTTTTAGTCACGGAAAAGTTTTAATCATGTCATGACTAAAAACCTTGTGACTGAAAGTTTTAGTTACAACAATAATTTGTGGACTTAATGCATATTAGTCACAATCTTGTGACTAAAATTGACATTTAGATACATTAAAATGTTGTACCCAAAAAGTGTTATAAAGTATGTTGTGACTAAAGTTCATTTTTTAAGTGGTTCTTGCTTGTGCTATTGGTAGAGCATTTCTCTCTAATCACATGTTCTTTATCACTTCCCCTAATTATTCTCGATTAGGATATGAAAAATATTTATAAGTATGATGTATTATGAACTATCAGAACACGTAAAAATCATATCAAGTTAAAAAATTAAGAAAATTAGATTACGAAAAATGTAATAAATTATTGAAAACTTTTAACGAAAATCTTATTTTAAAAATCTTTTCTTGTCGATTAAGTATATTCGATACCCTACCAAAGGATTAACTTCATTAAAAATTAGTACTATATTATTGCATGTAGTAGTAGTATTTTTTTTTTTTTTTTTTGAGAGAGAGATCGAGAGATTGCATGCCATAGTTCTTGATAGTTTGAACTATTAGTGTTGATATTATTGCAAGTGATATCTAATATGGTTGTGTGCATGCATGAAAAACGAATACAAATGGTAAATCCTAAGGGTTTTAGAATCTCTAGAGGCCCAAATAATGTCCCAAAAACAAAAAAAAAAAAAAGGAATGTGGGCTAAAAAGTTGGTATAATACACTGGGGCAGGCTCCCATATACTACGGTAATCGTACGCAGTAAACTAAAGTTGTTAGATTAAAAATAACCATAGTATCATAATCTCGTGTTGTAATATATATATATATAATATATATATATAGTTCACGATTAATAGTTCTCATATCATAAATTTCATTTCCCTATATTTTATTCAATCACATTCAGCAGAAACAAATTCCTTACTGATTAAGTTACTATTTTCATTCTCATATCACAATCACTATTATATGTAAGAGACTATTACCAATTTTACGTGACAAAACTATCAATTTTTACACAACAATTAAACATTATTTGTTATGATAGTTTTAATAATATTATCACGTTTGAACAATGCTAGGAATGTCAATTTCTAATCCATATTTTTGTACACCAACCCACATGACATGTGATGTGGCATTCTGGTGTCATACGCCACCTTAACTCCTTTTACATCAAAGTATTTTACTAATAAACCCCCATATATTTTTATTTCTTATTTTTTTTAATCTCTTTCTTGCTAACCTATTATTTTTCTTTCTCCTCTCTTCTTTGTCTTCATCCTTTTACCTTTTGAGCTTCGCCCATTACTGAAAGCCCTCAAGTTTGAAAAAAAAAAAAAAAAAAAAAAAAGAAGAAAAAAAGAAAGAAAAAAAAAAAGCAAAAAAGGTCTTAAGATCACCACATTGTCATGTTGGTGCATATCACATCCCTAGCATTTTTTTGACCGTGCTGACTCTAAACTCTCTAAAAAGTTGACAGTTGGTCGGTTCCGTTAAAAAATTCACGGAATGGTCACGTGAGAAATACGTTTTATGCTTTTTGAAGAAAAATACCCATATTCATATCAATTAAAAAGATTTAAAAAAGAGAGAGAGAGTCTCTCTCTCTCCCTTCCTCCCTCTCTCCCACAGATCTGACGTGCCTCTTCGCCCCCTCCCCCCCTCCCCCCCCCCCCCCCCCCCAAGATCCGACATAGGAGACTGAGAGACCGTCTCTCTTTCTCGCCCTTCCCTTCCCCCCCCTCCAGATCTGACGCCGAATGTCGGAGACCACCCTCGTCTTCTCCGTCACCGAGCCCACGCCTTTACCAAAGAAACGACCGCCCCCCATCTCCCACACAACCAGATTCGACTGAGAACTCAAACTCAGGCCCCTTCCTCCTTACCAAACTCAAACCCAGCCACCACCCTCCCCCACCGAACTCAACCCACCCACCAAACTCAAACCCAATGCCACCTCACCCCCCCCCCCCCCCCCCCCCAATCAACTCAACCCAGTGTCGGCCCCCTCTCTCACCCAAACTCAAACCAAGCCCGAATTCAAACCCACCCAACCCCCCGAAATCAAAACATAGGGATCATAAAGGAAATCAATCGAAACAAACAAATAAAAAATAAGTAAATTAGATAATGCCTCCCCCCCCCCCCCCCCCCCCCCCCCCCCCCCCCCCCCCCCCCCCCCCCCCCCCCCCCCCCCCCCCCCCGACACTGCCGCCAACTGCCGGCGGTCGACGCCGAAACTCACGTCCTCTTTTCTTCTCTGTCGCCGATCCCTCCCCCCAAGCCTAGTGTCGTCGATTGAGTTTGAGAAATGAAGAGAGATCGAGAGAGAGAGGAAATTTTATTTTTATTTTATTTTTTATAGCAATTATATCTAAATTACTGAAATCTCATCTCAATAGATCATATACAATGCATATGACTCATTCTGTTGAAAATTTAACGGACTTGGACGAAAGGACAAATCGTCACCTTTTGAGAGGCTTTTAGGATTACCACATGCTAAAAAAAAAAAAAAAAATAGAGACCAAATGTCACCTCTTAACGAGTTCAGGGATCCCATTTAGCCGATTAGTAAAAAATTTTAAAATAAACTTCTATTCAAGTTTTTATACATTTTAATAACATATCATAATTGAAAATAACAATTGAAATATTAAAAACAAATCCATACTTCATAAATCCATAAAACTAAATTCATAAAATACAACTAAACATTAAAACACTAACTTTATTTTTTTCTTCTATAATAAGGGAATATATGCGGGTGGATGTGGGTACGAGAGAGCTCCTCCCACCCCTGCCCACACTACGCACGGTGATTAATCTTGATCCCCATACTCACACCATGAGAGGTGGATTACCCATGGGTAAAAATGACTCTCTAATTTTCTATACATTACTCATAATCCGTTTAATAAAATATAGGTGGTTTTTTTCTTTTAAATCTAAAAGGAAAAAATATTACATAAATTCACTATAAATCACACATTCCTTAATTATAACTCATGTACAATCCAAAACTAAGGATCACCTCCCGTAAAAAATAAAACTTTAGGAGCAAATCAGCTCCTCATCCCAAAATGAAGTAACGACTTTTTTTTTTTTTTTTCAAATAAAGACAAAGGAATTTTACAACCCATAACTAAATGAGCTATTTCAAACTAAAACTAGAAAGAAAAGAAAGAAAAGAGAGAGAGAGAGGGATCAGTAACCCACTGATAGAAAAACAACACGATTACTAATAAAAACTGTAATTTCATCGTTTGAAGTTCTCACTTGTCAAAACAACTTCAAAACTTAAAATGCTATAAATTGAACCCTTTGATTGATTTTAGCCACGAAAAAAAAAAAAAACTATTACAAAACTGTCATGATTACATGTCATCATATAATAATGATCTATTTATTTACTTGTTATTTTTCATTATCAATTATATCTTAAAGTTATTATTTAGAATCATGATGATATCGACTAATCGATGATTTTTGATTGATTACCATATAGTATTCAATGTGATACCGACCAATAATCATCACCTTCGGCAAATTTCCCGAAGAAAAGTGTGAAGACATGAAGAAAAGTGTGTGACCTTTGGATGATGATGAGCAGATTTGTGGACATGGCAGATCTAGAGAGGCTGAGAGTCCTCCATCAGTCTCTCTCTCTTCTCTCTCCTCTCTCTCTAAGCAAGTGAGTTTGGTTTAGAATACTACAATTCCACTAGTACAAATACCAAGATTTTTTTGAGCTACAAGTCTCCGATTGAAAATGGACTTCTGTGTCGATGGAAATTCAAAGGTTGAGTACAAGATATTTTGAGTCATATATTATATAGACGTACAGATATAATATTTATTTGTAGGACCAACAAATAATGGTACTGCTTTTTTTATTTATATTTTATTTATTATTTTTTTTAAACAATGGTACTGCTTTCTTAAATTATAAAAAAATAATAATAATAAAGGAACTGCATGTGGTTGTAAATTATTAACCACACAAAACAAAAAGGCCCATGCACCGAAGGGAAAAATGTTACTGCAATTGCACGCTTAATAACGCTTTGCAATCATTTATGAATATTGTATCAATATTTGTATGTGTGTATATATATATATGCATAGATTTTCAATGTTAGTCCTTTACCTTGTTGACTTTTTTTCCTTCAAATTTTTTTTTTTTTTTTTTTGCAGACTTTTTTACCATAGAAAAGTTTGGGAAGGGCCCCTTGGCTCGTAGGGACGATAATAGGATGCATCGAGCATGTGGGTATACTTCTTCCACCACTCACCTGTTTAATTTAAGGCGGATATGGAAGCGGGAAATCTTTACCGGGAGTGTTGTACTCATACTATACCTTAAAAATTTGAAATAAAAAATAAATAAAAACTCAAAAAAATTTCATTAAAGTTTTAAAAATAATATTTAGCAACATAACTAAAAAATATCAAGATTGGAGATAATTTCCTTTTTTTTTTCGTTATGGAGGTGTTTTCCTTTCTATATTCAAATAAAAAGTTTTAATTTATGTGTATATATTTATGTACATAAAATGAGGGTGAATATCACCTCATCCCGCACCCAATTGAGGTTAATTGAGGTTAATCGTAATCTTTATATCAGCCACCATACTTATATAATATCTCCAGACCCGCTCCATTAGGGATGGGCACCTACACCCTAATCAACTGACACAAATTCATAATTGAAAAAATTAATAAATGTACTCATTCAAGAAAGTCTCGATTTCCATTGATAAATTAATGAAATCAACAAACAGATAGGTTGTCAAATAATATTTCACGGAATTTTTCTGTACATATTTCATATCTATTTAACAATATACGTGGTTTCTTTTTTCTAAAAGGGCAAAAAATATTGCACAAATTCAACTATAAATACACATTCCTTAATTATTTAACTCATGTACACCCAAACTTAAGGATCACATCCCCTAAAAAGAAAAAAGCAAAAAGAAACTTTAGGAGCAAATCAGCTCCTTAATCCCAAAATAAAGTAACAACTTTTTGTTTTTCAAATAAAGACAAAAGAATTTTACAACCCATAATTAAATTAGCTATTTCAAACTAAAACTAGAAAAGGGGAAAAAAAAAAAAAAAGGGAGGGATTATTAATCCACTGATAGAAAAACAACATGATTACTATAAAATAACTGTAATTTCATCAGTAGAAGATTTCAATTGTCAAAACAACTTCAAAACTTTTGGAAAATGACAAATTTAAAACCTCAGATTGATTTTTGCAACAAGAAAAAAAAAAAAAAAAAAACTATTACAAAAACTATCATGATATGTCAATATATTACAATTATTTATTTATATTAAATTACTGATTATACCCTTCAGTTACCATTTCAATTTATGGTTCCCGGTTGGTTACCATATGATATCCAATGTGATACCGATCGATAACCATCACCTCCGACAAATTTCATGAAGAAAGTGTGCGATCTTTGGATGATGATAGCAGATTTGTGGACATGACAGATATGGAGAGACTGAGAGTCCTCCATCAGTCTCTCTCTCTTCTCTATCTCTCTCTAAGAAAGTGAGTTTGGTTTGTATACTACAATACCACTAGTATAGAAATACTAAGATTTTTCTTGAGCTACAAGTCTATGAAGAAATTTCAACATGCACTGCCTGAAATGGACTTCTGTATCGATGGACATTCAAAGGTTGATTACAAGAAATTTTGAGTCATATTATATATAGACGTACTGGTAGTTTTTTGCCCTTCCGCTTTCGAGCATTTAGTGGATGTTGGCAAATAACGTTGCAGGGACTATTTGTGAAAATAACTCTAAAATCAATGAAGTATTAGCAGAAAAAATTAGGTGGATCGTTTTTTTTATATTCTTTTAAATATATAGCCAAATTTTTAAAATCTTTTTCAGGTAAATGACTTTTCATTATTTTTACTTGATTTTTATTTGTGACTAGTGTTAGACAAACTCTAATGTTAAATTTTGTACACCAACTCACGTCATCTTTTCGGTGATACAATAAATTGATGTGATATTAAACATTTAAAAAAATGATATCTAACATACTACATAAGTTGATACTAATTGATTCCCAACATTTTTCTATACTAATAATCTATCACTAAAACACCAATATATTATTATTTCTACTGGTTAATCACTGGCAGCGCACCAAGTATCACTATGTTTATCAGTGATTGGCAATTTAAAAAAAATATCATTTTATATAAATTAAAAAATTGGGACAGTTATTTAAAAAATAACTTAAAGGGTCATTTTCCTACAAACTCCAATATTGACTAGTTAAGAGAGAGAGAGAGAGAGAGAAGAGAAATAAGCGTTTCCACTTTATTATGCGAGGAAATGTTACACATTAGACCAACCAGTCTCCAACTTTTCAAAAACTTAGTGAATTCTGAGTACAATTTTACTCGCTGAATTGTCATTCCCAAACTGAACGAATTCGATTTGAATTTGAAAAAGAAAAGTCGACTAGTTTGAGATCATTTGCCAAAACCATTTGTAAATCAACCTTAGCACTTTAAGATAATAAAAGTTGCAAAATTATTAATTACATGTCTGCCAAAACACAGGGTTCGAACCCCTACGTACTCTGCCTTAAGGTATCATTAAATTCAGAGAAGTGAAGGGATATTATCTCTGAATTCCTTTTCTTAGCACAAAAACAAATAAATAAATAGAGCTATGGCACTTTCTAGCAAAAAAAAAAAAAAAAAAAAAAAAAAAAAAAAACAAAGAATAAGTTGTGGCACCAAACTCGACTTCTACAAAGTTACAAAACCCAAGCACAAAGCAAATTTCCATAATTTCCCTAATTTTGTTTGATATTTTTACTGTTGCGGATTTTATTTTCATAATTTCTTAATTCTGAGAGATTTAATTGTCTAAATGGCTAGATCCTTGGTTAATTCAATAAAAAGAAATGCGTGCTTGGAAGTAGTTGTATTGAAATTGGTTACAAATCAGTCAATTTGAGAATGACTACCAGCCATATCCATATAAACTAAGGTTTAGAGTATTAAATTTAATGCAAGAGTGTGTACAATAATTGTCTAAAACTATATATTTCTAGCTGCACAAATTGTACAAATCTCCTTGTAATTTAATGAAAAATCTACATTTTAAACTTTTTTTTTAAACAAATCATGAACGATATCAGAGTCAACTAAGACATCCCGATTAAAATGAGCATTCCCTGTGGCAGTTAAACCAAACTCCCTTTGTGGCTTTCTATGTTCAGACTTGGAGCTATTGCTAGACCTTCATTTCTACATGTTAAGTGTTTTTGCGACAGTTTGAGGGTGTCTTAGATGGAAAATTGATTTTACAAAAACAAAACCAATGATGAAAACATTATGTCAAATCATAAATAACACGACAACCTTATATAACATGTCATTTAGTACATAAGAAGTCCAGATTCGACAGACAATAAAATTATCATGCACAATATAGAAGATGATATGATGACTGATGTTGGGATTCTTCCCTTGTCTTTCCTTATCACCATCCCTTCTATAATGGGGTAGTTTATAGCTAAGATATAAAATGAGATGAAAACTTGTACAAACATCTTGTTCAAATCTCCCACAAGAATGGCTCTAGCAAATCCCACGAGAAGAGACATCATGTTCAAGATCACTAGGGCAACCAACGGAGCAAGAAACATCATTGATGTTCGGAAATCATATGCACCATTTTCGTAAAGTTTAACTCGTTCATCATCCTCAGCTTTGTTGGTGGGCAAGAAACTGGCTTCCCTCACACCAAGCCTCTTCATGAAAGCGTCCATAGTTCCATACAAATGAGATGTAATCGATTTCATCATCCATACCCTTTGTTCGTATATCAACGAACCTAATGATCCTCCAGTTGTGAGAATCTCATAAAAATGTTGTGCAATAGACGAGATGAAGAGTAGCATAAATATGATGAAATATGAGTTTGAAACCTGTAAGAGAAGAGTAGATTTATGTCAGGGATATCATAGGTTGTGAAACATAATGTTACATTATTTTTGTGTTAAGACTTTAAGAGAAGAGGATAAATAGAGGAAAACTGCTAGGTGCATCAATGGCAATCAGTACAACGTACTAATAGACAGTGTTCTTAAGTTGCGGGATACACTTTCTATTAGTTGTAGTATTATGCATTGGTGATGCTCTGAGCATTTTTTTAAGTGTCAGTTTAGATTAAAAAAAGGGATTTTAGGCTTTACCCCAGGGTACAAAGGGATGCCTTTTAGAAGGCAGAGTTGAGGAATGGTAGCAAAGCACCATAAAGGTAAGCAGTAGAATGGGAAAAGTGTGAAATTTCCATAGCACATCTTCTCAAGAAAGCACATCTTGGAGGGACCATAAGCGAATGGGCAAAACTTAGAGATGCCAACTTCGACTAACCCAGTACTCCATCTTGTCCCTTGAGTCAATAAATCATTCAAATTTGTGACTCCAGACCCCAAGAACTGTGGCTTTGATGAGTTGACATATACCGACTTCCATCCCTTGCTTTGTAAGGCGAACCCCGTCAAGAAATCTTCTGCAACTGAATAATGCAGAAAACCAACCTGGTTTTCTTGGTGTTGAGAGCAAATTATTAAGCTAATACAATCTACAAAAAGGATAAAAAAGTGAAAATGAATAGTTTTATAAACAAGCTAGCTAGCTAACCTCTTCACCCCATTTTGTTTGATCTCCATAGGTGCAAGAAGCCAAGAATTCGGCCTCTTGTAGCAGTTCATTGAAAGAGTCTTTTCCATGGATTAGATTAGACTTGGCGTGTTGCAAAAGAGATTTGATAAACTCATTGGATGGTCCAAAGTACTTCTTTAGTTCCATTGGATCAGCACCTTTTTTATTTTATTTTTTATTTATGAGAAAAACACTATGTCATTATATTACCACAAAATTGAAGAATTTGTGCGTTAATATATATATATATATATATGTGTGTGTGTGTGTAATCTATTAGTGCTTTACCTTCTTGAACAAAGCTTCCATATAATGCTACCCTCTTTATAACAAAGCATGTACCAGTCAAGAATGGTCCATCTAGCCCATCCAAACCTGGCCACATTGACTAAAACATGCAAAAGAAACATATACGACTCAACAACACAATTTAAAAGATGAATATAATACTAAGGATATTGGCACATGAATTGTTATCCTTTTATTCGTAGGTGTTTCATGAATTATTATAGAAGTTATTTCTAATTTTCTACTAATGAAAAGATAACTTGCTATGTAAGTTAGTATTAAATAGTTGGGATCCTAACATCACTCTAAAAAGATATTTATGAATTTCTTTGGATATTTATGCAGTTCTTTGCATACCGAAAATGCGGATCTTATTCCACTGTCATAGATATCCTTCTTCGCAATGTTGTGGAACTTCTGAGGGAATTGAACAAAAGCTGGGGAGGAAGATGTTATGGGATCAAGATGGAAACATATGGCTTGTCGCATTGAAGTTGGGTCATTGCAGTACATGTCACAGTCTAATGATAGTATGTAAGGAGAATTGCTTATCACTCCAGAGACTCGAAGCTGCAACAACAACAACCAGAACATCATGTGGGTAAAGCATATGCTTTCAATAATTATTGATCTAGAGAGAGAGAGAGAGAGAGAGATACAAGAGTGTTCACTGCTCCAGCCTTGAAATGGTGAGGATAAGAAGAGCTTTTCTCCCTAGAAACATAAACAAGATGAGCCAATATAGATTGGTCTTCTTGTTCTTTAATCTCACTAGGATTTCCTTGAATCACCTGTTAAAATTAAATCATATGGGAAAAATACTATTTGTCTCACTTCAAATCCTGCATAACCTTATACCCTGTTTCGATCGTTAAGTTCAAACTTACAAATCAAATAGTAAATTCTAATTTTTATGTGAAAAACACTATCGCAAAAAGTTTGAAAACCGTGTTTAAAACTAGGGAGATAATAATTTTGTTCACAAATAAGTGGTAAGAGAAAAATACCTCTATTACAGATGGGTGATCTTTACTTGTAAAACCATTAGTGTCTTGAATTGTCCCTTTTAATATTTTTACACTTCCTTAAATGCTTGGTATTTTTCCTGCATCAAAATTACATAACCTTAAGACAACAAAAGTTTTTGCTGAACAACATAAGTACTATAAAACCAAGACATTGTATTGTATCAAAAGAAGGAAAGAAAGAACCAACTTTGATCTTTTCTCTCTCTAACCGAAACTCGACGGAGCTCCCGAAATCTCGAGGATCATCATCGTCATTCTCCGGTGACGAGAAATAAGCCTCCGGGCACCTCTTCTGGATCCCAAACCTCCTGCAAAACGGAATCCACCACTTTGCAAACTTCCAAGCCTCTTTCATCCCCATTCAAAGTCACCGGTGAACCACCGTCGTCGGAAAGATACACGTGGAGCTTATCGGGCGGGTAGTCCATCGCCATGGCGGACAACACAGTGTTCATCACCTGCAAAGTAGGCTCTCTATCTGGATCCGCTGTGAAAAACGAAGACATCAATCGACGGAAGCTTATCATCTTCGGGCAATCTCTCTAGAAAGACGGTTCGAGAAACAGGACGCCACCTAAAGGCTTGGCCTAAAAGCCATATCATGAAGAGAAGAAACTCGGAGACAGAGAGGAGAAGCCATGGTAAATTTGGTATTCCACTGTTCTTAATGTCGTTTCCAAAAAAGAAATAGGCCCTGTAATAAAACAAGAATCCTACTACTAAGACATGAAGAAAAGTGTGTGATCTTTGAATTATGGTGGCAGAGTTGTGGACATGGCGGATATGGAGGGCTGAGAATCCTCCATTAGAGCTTATCTCTCTCTCTCTCTCTATCTCTCCTCTCTCTCTCCAAGAAAGTGAGTTTGGTTTAGTCTACTATAATTCCACTGGTATGAATACTAGGATTTTTCTTGAGCTACAAGTCTCTGAAAAATTCCAACATGCACTGACTGAGATGGATTTTCTGTGTCATAGAATAATGACAAGTCTCTCCCTCATATATATATATATATATATATATATAGTAAAGATTTGTAAATCGAGGGTTGACTTCGCTCAATGACTATAGTACAGAAAACTTTTGGGACCATCCTTTGTTAATTTACCAAGGAGGACAGCTAATGGCCGTTTAGGACAAACATTTTCAGATGATAAAATGTCAGCTGAATTCAAAATTTTCAAATTTATATCAAACTTTATATTTTATTTTTTTAAAAAAAACTCAATTTTAAAAGTATATGACTTTCTCATTAATTTCAAATCAAAATGAGATATGATTGTTGTATCAAAATGGTCACAACAATGATGAGATTAATAAAACACGATTCATTTTGCATATTTTTTTTGGAACACATTTCAAATTTTTGTATTATTTTCAGTATCATAAAACTTTCCAAAGGTCTTCTCTCAAACACATATTTATAATCCAATCTCCAAAACACAGTCTCCAGACATCCTCCAAACGGGCCCTAGAAGTGATTAGGGTTCATATCACATTGAAATTGTCCACTAATATAATAATCAATAATTTTACTACTGTATTATTGTTTATACATAATAGTAAAATGTATTGATAAAAATGTTAGAAAAACAGACTAATTGAGTGACAATAAAATTTCCCAATAGAAAATCGTGCAACTACACTAATATATGGAAAAAAATTATTCGTGTTGAAATTAAGTGATAGAATCAATTCGTGTTAAAGTGATATTTTTGACACTTTGGTAAAACTTGAAGATAATAAGGATAGGAAGCATAAAAATCAATTAAAAACTATTACTTGGAATTTGCCTTGGACAAGGACTAGTTCAGTTTCACATTCAAATCCTTACAATTGTAATTGGGGATTGTTGTCAAATTGTAACACTTCATGTTGGGGCCTACTAAAAAAATAAACATTTAATTACAATATTTGCTTATCACTTTTAATCGCAACATTTAGTGTGACTAAAGTCACTTTTAGTTATCACTTCGTCTAAATTATTCTCGATTAGGATATGAGAAATCTACTATGATATAGTTTTATCTATCAGAACACCTAGAAATCATATCAAGTTAAAAAAAATACTAAAATTTTAATAAAATTAGATTAAGAAAAATATAACAAATTTATTGAAAAGTTCGCATGAAAATTGATGATTAAAAATCTTTTTTTGTATGTATCCTACTAAAAGACTAACTTAAACTAAAATTAGTATTACATTTTTGCATGTAATAGTGTTTTTTTTTTTTTTTTTAAGAGAGATTGAGAGATTGCATATTTGCATCCATAGTTAGTTGAAATATTTTTGGTGATATGATGGCAAGTGATATCTAATATGGATTTTAATTGTGTACATGCATGAAAAACGGAAATAATTTATAAATCTTAGGGGCTTTAGAACTCTATAGGCCAAAAAATGTCCAAAGACAAAAACAAAAAAAAAATGTAGGCTAAAAGTTGGGTATAATACATTTCCATATACTACGTAATAATTTTGCAGATTAATTAAAGTTGTTAGATTGAATACGGTCGTCATAATCTCATATTGTAATAGAAAAAAAATTTAGAAGTTCACGACTAACAGAGCTCATATAATAAATTTCTTTCTTAATATTTTTCATCAAATCACATTAAGCATAATCGAATTCCATAATGATCAAGTTACGCTATTTATTTTGACAACTACAATAATATTATCACTTAATATGGAAATAAGTGAGACAAACCCTACTACGTTTGAAAGGAACAAAAAGTACAGGAGCTAAAAATGGAAAAGGAAATTTATTTATAGGACCAACAAATAATGGTACTGCTTGGGGTTGTAAAAAATCAACCACATAAACAAAAAGGCCCATGCACCGAAGGGAAAATATGTTGCTGCGATTGCACGCTTATTAACGCTTTAATAAATCTATGTACGTGTATATCTATATCTATATTAATATATAGAAAGGATAATGAGTTCATTTCAATTCACTTTTTTATTAAATTAATCCAATGGTTCAAATTCTTTATCTTTTCATTGAATTTTAATCTAATGGTTTACTTTTAATCCACATGGCTTTGTTTTCCTCCAACACCTTGTTCTTATTTACACCTCAAAACCAATATATATATATATATATATATTCGAAAGTTCAAACCAATAATTTTTTGTTTTTAATTCGTCCAATACCTTAAAGTTATTTACAAATCTATGCACATGTATTATGCTTTTAATATACACATTTTTTTTGTGGGTAGTCTTTAGCCCTTTTTATTTTTATTTTTTTTGGGTAGTCTTTAACCTTTATTTCTACCAAGCTTTTCCTTCAATTTTGATACATTATTTTTGCACTTCAACTACTTTTTTTTTCCTTTAATGAATTCAAATTATATATTTTTTTTCCTTCTAAAGTATTTCAACTAAATAAATATTTTGTTTGTTCGTATGTTTTTTAATCTCCTTTTTCGTATTTTTTTTTTAATTTCGTTTATTAAAATGTTACTTTGAATCTAACTTTTTTTTAGTATGTCCCTGTTTATATATATATATATATATATATTTTTTTTTTTTTTCAAACAACCTTCTAAAATATTATTTAATCGTATTTGACCTTTACATATAATTTTTAATTTTTTTCCCTCCAAAATAATTGTTCTCAACGTTTTTTAGTAAATCATATATATTTTATGTTCTTTGATCAAACTACAAAATCTCTTTTACTTAAACCTCTAAAGTTTGAGTAAATCTCGCTTGCTTAGTATATTTTTTTGGACAACACTTATGGTAGGAATTGTACTTTTACTCTATCCGTAGGTGATGTTAAAATTAATTAATAAATTTAAATTTTTAATAGTTTGATTTGTGAGTTTTATATATGTTAAAATTTATAATGCAACACGCATAATTATTTCGAGTCATAGATCAAACAATTAAAAAATTGATCCAATGAAAAAATAACAATTCCTACCAATAATGTAAAAGTACAAAACAACAATTTTCTTTTATTTATTTTAAAAATATTGTATTTTCAAATGTTTTTAAATAACTTGAACCATTGGATTGATTTAATCAAAAAGTGAATTGCAAAACTCATACTACTTTCTATATATTATTATAGATTTTTTTTTCATTTTTTCTTTAAAATCAATTTTCTGTGATAACATGTATATCTATGCCATATTTAAAATAGGTAATTACATTGTTTTTTCAACTTTTCAACCAAAAAAGTTGATTTCGTCATAAAATTTTAACACTTTCTAACAATCAAAGCCAGACTAAATAAAATAAATACAGATAGTTAATATAATGTAATAAAAGTTTATACAAACAAGTAATAATTCCATAACCTTTTCATTCATTCAAGAAGTTGTAGGTGAATATTAAACATAGTCTAAACAATATTATTATAACTAATTTAACAAAGTTTTCTTTATTTTTTAATAATTTGTTTTAAGAAAACAAATATAAGTACAAAGACAGACACGTGCCTAAACACGTGACCCATGCACGTGGGTGGATTAGGATATACTTCCCTTTTCCTGTATATATATCCATTCATTCCACTAATTTAAGACGGATATAAAAATGAGAAATTTTTACTAGAAATGTTTTATTCATACCCTATATATTTACTTATAACGAATTAAAAAAACATGAATACAAAACTTATTAAGTTTTCAAAAAATTTAGCAAAATAATTAATCTTAATCCTCATATATCTCCATATCATTTCCATTAAGGGTAGGTATCTAAACTCATAAGTAAAATGTCATCTCTGACACAAATTCATAATTAGAAAAATGTATTTATTCAAGAAAATCTCGATTTTCATTGATTAATTAATGGAATCAACAAACATATAGTGTAAATATATTATACATTTTTCTGTACATTTTTCATATCTGTTTAACAAATATACGTGGTTCTTTTTTCTCAAGGAAAAATATCAGGACAAGTTCAACTATAAATACACTTTCCTTAATCATCTAACTTATGTACACCCAAACAAAGGAGCACATCCCCTAAAAATAAAATAATAAATAAATAAAAACTTTAGGAGCAAATCAGCTCCTTAATCCGAAATAAAGTGACATTTTTTTTTTCCAAATAATGGGAAAAGGAATATTACAACCCGTAACTAAATTAACTAGTTCAAACTAAAATTAGAAGAGGAAAAGGAGGGAGAGAGAGTTATTATCCCACTAATAGAAAAGCAGCTTGATCGATTACTGATAAAGAACTGTAATTTCATCTGTAGAAGGTGATCCAAATTATGTTTGGTCCGACCCTAAAATTTTGTGGTGCGACATATATGGTAAAACTTTAATTATGAGATTTTTTTTTTTTTGAGTTTGTGATGGTAACAGAAGGATCGTGTATTTTAAGATTTGATATATATATATATATATATAATGTAATTTTATAATTTTATCATTATATTTTTTTACTATAGCTATTCTCTCTTTTATTTATTTATATATATATATATATATATATATTTGATTCACTGAATTTTCTTCTTCTTTCCCGTGATTAAAAGGAGATATATCTACACCACGTGAGAGGCACAGGCAAATGGACATCTTTAGGAGGGCAATTTAGTAAAATAATAATTAAAATTAAACAAAATAAGAATAAAAAGCGATCCTCTCAGGCTCTTCCTCTCACTCTCTCTCTCTGTACAGTTCCTCTGCAAAATCTTTCCAACCATGGCAGCCGTCGTCACCAACTACTCCTCCAATTGACTCATCGCCCATAGGGGGCTGCCTCTTTCTTCATCATGTCAATTCCAAAAATATACACAATTAGTTAGAAAAACTAACTAGATAAGAAAAGTCATTCCCCCACCATTGGCCGCCGGCATCCATGGCTACCTATCTCTCTCTGCCGGTTGTGCTCATTAGAGAAGGTAGAGGGTCTCGCGGGTGCCGCGATGGAAGAGTCGTTGGGGGTGAGGGCGATCTCGTCGCGGTGGGTCGGTTGGAGGTTTTGGGTGATGCACTGGGTTTGCCGCCGATGTTCGAGTGAGGCGGCGGCAGGTGGTGGCTTCCTGGGTTAGCGACGGACGAGGGAGGCAATTTGCTTTCGCTGGGTTTTTTTTTTTTTTTTGGCTGGTTTTCTGGTTTTACAAAGTGAGGATAAAAGTGGGTTTTTACTTTTTGCAGAGAGGGTGGTGATGAAGAAGATGAGAGATTGTTTTGTTATTTATTTATTTAACAAGGTCAGTTGACATCTTGGGGATAGTTTAGTCTTTTTAGGGTAAATTTATATCTTCTAACGGAAAAATGTGACATTTTAAACGTCCTTCAGAAAAAAAAGACTTAGGCCCCGTTTGCTTCACCATCTCAATTTAAATTAAAATGTACTTTTTTATCATGTTTTTTATCTTTTCTAAAAAATTTTTTTATCTTTTCTGAAAAAGTCAACAAAATTTACTATGCAAACTTAAAAATCTCAACTCAACTCAAACTGAACTGGTGCACCAAACGGGTCCTTAACTTATACCCATTTAATTAGGGACCAATCAATCATAAAACAAATAATTTAAGGACCAAATGATATCCTCTCGATGAATTTGGAGCAATTTACCGGAAAAGAAATGAGTGTTTGTAAGTACAAAACTTGTACTTTCGAGAGAGGGAAAAAAAAAAAAAAAAGTACACAACTTGTATCGAAATTAATTATAAAAAAAAAATTTTGAATTGAAATTGATTATAAGGAAAGCAGTCAATTTGAGTATGACTACCAGTCAAATCCATATAAACTAAAGTTTTTAAACGAATTAATTTTAATGCAAGAATGTGTACACTAATTGTCTGAAGTCTAAACTATATATTTCTAGCTGCACAAATTGTACAAAACTCCTTGTAATTTAATGAAAATCTAAAATTGCATTAAAAAAAAAAAAAAAAAAACGAATAATGGTCGTTATCGGTGTCAACTAGGATTTCTGACTAAAAGGAGCATCGATTGTGGCAATTAAACCGAACTCCATTTGTGGCTCCTCTGTTCAGAGCAATTGCTAGAGCTCCATTTATACACGTTAAGTATTTTTGTGACAGTTTGAGGGTGTTTTAGATAGAAAATTGATTTTACAAAAATAATACCAATGATGAAAACATTATGTCAAATCATAAATAACACGACAACCTCATATAACATGTCATTTAGTACATAAGAAGTCCATATTTGACAGACAACAAAACTATCATGGACAATATAGAAGATGATATGGTGACTGATGTTGGGATTCTTCCCTTGTCTTTCCTTATCACCATCCCTTCTATAATGGGATAGTTTATAGCTAAGATATAAAATGAGATGAAAACTTGTACAAACATCTTGTCCAAATCTCCCACAAGAATGGCTCTAGCAAATCCCATGAGAAGAGAACTCATGTTCAAGATCACTAGGGCAACCAACGGAACAAGAAACATCGTCGATGTTCGGAAATCGTACACACCGTTTTCGTATAGCTTAACTCGTTCATCGCCCTCAGCTTTGTTGGTGGGCAAGAAACTGGCTTCCCTCACACCAATCCTCTTCATTAAAGCATCCAAAGTTCCATACAAATGAGATGTAATCGACTTCATCATCCATATCCTTTGTTCGTATATCAACAAACGTAACGATCCTCCGGTTATGAGGATCTCATAAGAATGTTGTGCAATAGACGAGATGAAGAGTAGCACAAATGAAATGAAAAATAAGTTTGAAACCTGTTAGAAAAAAGTAGATTTATGTCAGGAATATCATATATTGTGAAACATAATATTACACTATTTTGATTTTAGACTTTAAGAGAAGAAGATAAAAAGAGGAAAAATATTAGAGGGCACCAATGGTATAACCAGTACCACATACTAAGAGACACTAGTCCCACATTGTGGGACATAGGTAATGCTCCCTAGCGCATATATATATATATATATATATATGTATTAAGTGTCATTGTAGATTACAAAAATGGGGTTAGACATTACCTCAGGGTACAAAGGGATGCCTTTTAGAAGGCAGAGTTGAGGAATAGTAGCAAAGCACCATAAAGGCAGGCAGTAGAGAGGGAAAATTGAGAGATTTGCATAGCACATTTTCTCAAGAAAGGACATCTTGGAGGGACCATAAAGGAAGGGGCAAAACTTAGAAATGCCAACTTCCACCAACCCAGTGCTCCATCTTGTCCCTTGAGTCAATAGATCATTCAAATTTGTGACTCCAGACCCCAAGAACTGTGGCTTTGATAAGTTCACATATACTGACTTCCATCCCTTGCTTTGTAAAACGAATCCCGTCAAGAAATCTTCGACAACTGAATAATGCAGAAAACCAACCTGGTTTTCATAGCATGGAGAAAAAAATTATTATCTCTAATCCATGAAAGGATAAAAAAATGGAAATAGATTGTTTTATTTTAAAGACTAGGCTTGCATACCTCTTCACCCCATTTTGTTTGATCTCCGTAGGTGCAAGAAGCCAAGAATTCGGCCTCTTGTTGTAGTAGTTCATTGGAAGAGTCTTTTCCATTGATTAATATATTAGACTTTGTGTGTTGAGAAAGAGATTTTATGAACTCGTTGGAGGGTCCAAAGTACTTCTTGAGTTCCATTGGATCAGCATCTTTTTATTGAGAAAAACACTAGGTTATTCTATATATACAACAAAACTAAAGCCCTCTTATATATAAATACATATAATTTATTAACATATAATGCTTTACCTTCTTGTACAAAGTTGCCATATAAGGCTATCCTTTTTATGACGAAGCCTGTACCAGACAAGAATGGTCCATCTAGCCCATCAATACCTGGCCACATGAACTGAAACATGCAAAAGACATATATATTAAACAAGACAATTTAAAAAAGATGAATATTGCTAAGGATCATGGCTTTTTTTTTTTTTTTGGTAAAAAATATTTCTCAAGGATCTTGGCTTTTGTCCCAACTTATTCACACCAACTAACACGGCATGTGAATTGTCATCCATTACTAATGAAAAGATGACTTGCTACGTAAGTTGGTATCAAAAAGTTGGGATCTCCGACATCGCTCTTAAAAGATATTTTCTACATTTATAGGCCAATACTGATTGAGCTAAAACTCAGGTTCTGCTTTGTATACCGAAAATGCGGATCTCAACCCGCTTTCATATATATCATTCTTGGCAATGTTGTGGAATCTTTGAGGGAATTGAACAAAAGCTAGAGAGGAAGATGTTTTGGGATCAAGGTGGAAACATATGGCTTGTCGTACTGAAGTCGGATCGCTGCAGTACATGTCGCAGTCTAGGGAGAGTATGTAGGGAGAATTGCTCATCACTCCAGAGACTCGAAGCTGCAACAATAACAACAACAACCAGAACATCACAAGGGTAAAGCATATGTTTTCAGTCATTGAGAGAGAGAGAGAGAGAGAGAGAGAGAGAGAGAGATACAAGAGTGTTCAGTGCTCCAGCCTTGAAATGGTGAGGATGAGAAGGCCTTTTCTCCCTAGAAACGTAAACAAGGCGAGGCAACATAGATTGATCTTCTTGTTCTTTAATCCCACTGGGATTTCCTTGAATCACCTGTCAAGATAAAAACATATGAGCAAAATACCCTTTTTCCACTTCAAATCTTGCACAACATTAATTTTGTCTGCAACTAAGCCCCCGTTTGGATCATAGTTTGAAACCCACAGTTCAAACAATAATTGAAATTTTTGTGAGAGAAAACACTAGGAAGAAAAACAAAAAAAAAAATAATAATAAAATAAAATAAAAGTTCAATAAGTGGACGAAAACGGGATGCTATAAGTGGTAAGAGAAAAGTACCTCAATTACAGATGGGTGATCTTTACTAGTAAAGCCATTAGTATCTTTATTTTTTGCTTTAAATGCTTTTACACGTTCCTTAAATGCTTGGTATTTTTCCTGCATCAAAATTGTACGTAACTTTAAAAAAACAAAATAACAAAAATAACAAAAAACAAAAGTTGTTGCAGAGCAACGTAAGTAAAATAAAACCAAGACATTGTTTTGTATCAAAAGAAGGGAAGAAAGAACCAACTTCGAGTTTTTCTCTCTCTAACCGAAACTCATCGGAGCTCCTGAAATCGTCATGATCATCATCATTATTCTCCAGCGTCGAAAAATAAGCCTCTGGGCACCTCTTCTGGATGCCAAACCTCCTGCAAAACGGAATCCACCACTTTGCAAACCTCCAAGCCTCTCTCATCCCATTCAAAGTCACCGGAGAACCGCCATCGTCAGAAAGATACACGTGGAGCTTATCGGGCGGGTAGTCCATCGCCATGGCGGACAACACAGTGTTCATCACCTGCAAAGTAGGCTCTCTATCTGGATCCGCAGTGAAAACGAAGACGTCAATCGACGGAAGCTTGTCATCTTCGGGCAATCTCTCTGGAAAGACGGTTCGAGAAACTGGACGCCACCTAAAGGCTTGGCCTAGAAGCCATATCATGAAGAGAAGCAGCTCGGAGACAGATAGGAGAAGCCATGGTAAAGTTGGTATTCCTCTGTTCTTGATGTCGTTTCCGAGAAAGAAAGAGGCTCTGTAATAGAACAAGAATCCCGCTGCCAAAACATGAAGAAAAGTGTGTGATCTTTGAATGATGATGGCAGCTTTGTGAACATGGCGGATATAGAGAGTTTTAGAATCCTCCATTAGAGCTCACCTCTCTCTCCCTTCTTTTTCTCTCTCTAAGAAAGTGAGTTTGGTTTAATATACTACAATTCCACTAGTTTAAATACTAGGATTTTGCTTGAGCGACACGTCTCTGAATAACTTTCAACATGCACTGACTGAGATCGATTTCTGTGTCACATTCTGATGAATCTTTATGTGTATAATTACATAGGATTTTTCAGTCAAACACGGTTTCATGCAGTTTTTGTCCTCGTCTATAATTAAAAATGGCCAAAATATGCTAGACCAACCATACCCAAGTATAAATTTCTAGCCTTTTTGTTTTTTTTCTTCTTGGAGCCCAAGCAAATATTCGCACGTGCCTAAATCCCATTTTTGACTTTTAAATTAACGAACGTAGAAAGAGCTTCCATTTTTATAATGGGAAGAACACTTTTTAGTAAAACTTGACTCTTTGAAGTGTCAAACCCAAGCTAAACAAATTCAATTTGAACTTGAACGAGGAAAAATTTATCTCGTTTGGGACGATTTTCATAAACCATTCACAGACCTTGCCAGAGTAATTTTGATCATGACACTGGAAAATTGTGGTAGGAAATATACTCTTGTCCTATCCATAGTGTAAGTTATTTTAACCGTCCAAGTAAATTTTAACGACAAGAATTATAAGTGATCACTCTTTTGTAGAGCATGGTATTGTTTTAATGTAAACACTCATAGATATGACTATTAAAAATATGTGATCTAAAAAAAAAAAAAACTCTTTGCTCTAAAGTATTATAAGTCCTACCGTAAATTTTTCCTAAGAAATGGAAAACATAACAATTAAATACGTGGGAGCTTCTAAAATAGGACCTCTTATTTAGCATTGTAGTTTTTTAACCATTGAATTAATTTTTTAATGATAAATTATGAATATATACTTTAAAAAATTATAACACACAACACAAAATTATTCTAATTATAAATTAGACCTTTGAAAACTTAATCAAATGACTAAACAAGAAGTCTTGTCGTAGTAACTTCGTAAATACATATATGCCAAACTAAACTTATGTATCAAACTTGGCCAACAAGAAGAAGCTTTCTGGCTATGTCTTCTTTTCATGTCCTTTTTGTACCCTTCTAATAGTATTATAATACATCAATAAACTAATAAGATCTTTTAACTAATATGATTGATTTTTTAGTGGATATGAAATTTTAATTGGTGTGTCATGATATCAGTGGAGATATATAGAAAGGGATAGAATAAGTGAACATGAAAGTCGAATCCTGATGAACACACCTCTTCCCAAGCATGGCTTCCTTTTGGAATTTCCAAGGGTGGCCTTTCTAAGATTGAGCATTAAAGGATGGGAAAACCACCTCCTTGGGTAGCAACGTGACGGAGCCACATCCTTTGTCCCCTTCTTTGTCACCCCAAATAAGAGATTGACGCGTCAATCATTTTATATTAAATAACCGGTTACTTCTCCATTCTTTTAACATTTTTTTTTAATAAGTCTGTGGTAAAGTCTCATTTATATACCCTATCGATATAACTTATTTTTAAACCGATACGATGTAATCGAACAACTAAGATGTTGTTTGTGCATAATAACTATAATGCATATTACCTCATAGTATTATAGACTAAAAAATAAAATTAGAAATTAGAAATTAAAAAAAAATCAAAGAAACTATAAAAAATTGGTCAGCGACCGTTCCTCGGCAGACCCCCCCACGCCGACAGCTAGCGCCCCCCCTCCCCGAGCCCGACGAAGACCCCCTCCCTCCCCCCCCCCCCCCCCCTGACGCAGGTGATGAGCACCCCCCCTCCTCGACGACGACGAAAACCACCTCCTTCCCCTAACCAGATATGTGCCCCTGCCGACGCCGACAAAGACAACCCCCCCTGGGGCCCCGCCCTGCCCCACCCCCCTGATGCCGACATATGCTCCCGCCCCCCAAACCAGTTCTGTGCCCCCTCCCCCCCCGTGTCCCTCGCCGACCAGATCCAGCCAACCCGCAACCCAGGCCCCCCCTCCCCCTCCCGCGATGACCACCCCTCCCGAGGCCCGCGACCCCGGGCGATGGACCACCCACCCGTGAGTCTGATGATTTGATGACAACCTATGATGCCCCTGATGATGACAAGCCCCTACCCCGCCGACGTCGAGCCGCCGGTGAGGAGCTCCACGCCCCCAAGCCTTTCATTGGCCATATATTTTTTTTTTATATTTCTTTTTTTATTATTATTTGTTTAATTTATTAATTAGTCTACAATACTATAAGGTAAGGTCCATTATAATTATTATGCACAAACAACATTTTAACCGTTCGATTACATCATAACGGTTTACAAATAAGCTCTATCGATAGGGTATATAAATAAGATTCTACCACGGATTTACCCCTTTTTTTAATTGGCTTTTTAGACGTTTCATCTTCCATCTCTCCCTCTTTCACTCTCTACTCTCTCTCTCTCCTATGTCAAGGTTGAAAAAAAAATCCACATGGGCCTTTCATTGTTTTGATGTCCCTCTTCTAATAGATTAGTGGTTGAAAAACAAGTATTCTTATCAGTTTGAGAAAAAAAAAAATGCACCTCAAAACGATTTCTACTGAAATCAAACTCAAATTGGTTCTCCGAAATTGCGTCGTGCTCGGAAACGAGAATGGGGGACAAAAGCCTTGTTTCAGAGGGTGATTGATTCGCTGTCGTGCATGCCATTTCCGGTACTTGACGACGATGACTTGGGAGGCGGTTTGGTCCTAATTCTGGGTCACAAAAGCATTTTTTTAACCCCAAGAAATTCCCCTGATGGGCATCCATTGATTTCTCGATCTCAATCAATTTTTCAGTTTTTGGTATTTTAAGAATAAAATTTTTCTCAAGTCCAATTCTCCTTTTCTATATCACTAAATTCATTCAAAATTTAAGTTGTAGAAAATCAATATTGCCTTGTCCTTGAAAAGAAAAAATGGTCACTATTTACTTCGGGTACATGGCAGGCTTAACAGAGGCATAGAGAAAATGGGACAGTAAGATTTTCATCCCCAGAAGAAAGAGGAGGAAGAGCGAGAGAAGCAAAGTATTCGAAGTAACAAAAATTTTCAGGGGAAAAAATAACGGGAGGAATTTTCGTTTCTAACTCTTTTAGTTACCTTTTGCACGTGTCAATCTCTTATTCGGGGGACAGAGGAGGGGACATGGAGAGGGGACAGAGGATGTTTATACACACGCTTCTCAAGCCTATACATACATGTCATACTTCTACAACCAATTATTCCATATACGAGACAGGAAAATGGGTACTGCAAAATGTGAGAATATCATTGTTGAAACAAGTCCATTTATATTCTATAATGTAATTACTAATCTCGTTTGACATTTGCCGTCCAAATTTACAATTAGCATAGATAACCATCACGTGCTCTAGAAACCATACAAAATATGCATCTTCAGTGTAAAAATCCTAACAAAGCAGCCAAAAATTGCGCCACCAGCAATGAGATTGTGTCCCTAGCCTACCTGAACGCAATCTGCAGCAGATAAAAGCTATCGATATAGAAGCCCGCTGAGGAGAAGCCAAGGCAGCAAAGTGTTGCTTTGAAACATTGTCAGTTGCGTGATTTCACGACGTACTGCAAATCTTTATGGCTCCAGCGCAAACTCTCCGCTCTGTAAAAGGACCAGAAGGCTAAATATATATATATATATAGTGCAGCATTTCCTCAATAGAACAGGACCGGCGTTTCTATGCACATTTGTAATCTTTGTAACCACAAGGTATCGAAATGAAATTCAAGGCAGAAAATTTATGGAAATAATGTAGAAGCTGGCTAAAAGAGGATTGCATATTTTCACACTTACTGCACCAACATAGTCAATCCCTCTGCGCGCTTGTTTGCATGGAAAGAGAGAGAGAGAGAGATACAAAAGGCGGTGTCTACCTTATACCACAGACAAAACAAACTGTCATAGACTCCTATACCCCCAATCTACTTGGTTACCAAATCTTATCGTTGTCGTGCAAACTAAAAGCACAAATGGAAATAGAAGTTTAAAGGGCCGGCATTGAAGGTGTAAGATAATCAATATCCGATCTTCCTTTCACAACACACAACTGGCTCATTCATAAACAAAAATTCCATTCTCCTATTGTTTACATGTTAAACTTCGAGCTCACGTGATTGTCAAAATATCATCTTTCAAAAAACCAAAACTTTTACTCTGTTCAGGTGGAAGCAGGATTAAGAAACTAAAAGGTGCAAAATGCAAAAAAAAGCTACTGAAGTTACCAGTTAAACAAACAAAATTAAGAGATCGAGCTGGCAAAACCCGAACATGAAACAATCATCCAGCAAGAAATTACTTCCAAGCTGCAATTATCAAGATGTGCCGCTTTGATAGAAGCAATCCTTTGTCATGTCAGTAAACTAGAAGAAACCGTGATACATATCCTCCAAGCAAAATGACGGAACAAACAAAAAATTTTAAAAAAACATATGGGAGAATTAAAGAAAGATCTAACGCAGTACAAATGTATATACAAGGAAAAAAGGGTACAAATTACCAAGGTAATCTTCCCTCTAGCCCAAAGGTATTTTGGCCTTCTCATTCTTCTGCTGTACCATGTACTCATGAACTCTTTGGGCTCTCAATCTCATTTCCTTAATCATCTCCTCGGTTGCTTCGATTATCTGTTTCGGCAAATTAACCTCTAAGAAATCAAACCACTCCCCAAGTGTCATCTTCTCCAAATCAGGCTCCTTCCCGACCTCATTCTCTTTGGAACTACAGCCTCTATCTTTCTCAGCCTCATCTGAACTCTCCACAATTCTACAATCATCTTCATTTCCTCCCTTGTCGCCAGCAGTTTCAATTCGATCCTGCTGTCCCAAATTTGACATATTTGCGCTTTCACCATTTGTGGCATCGACCCGAATGTTGTCTCCTGAATCCCCCGAGATATCAATCGGAACACTTTGTGGCAGCTTCTTCTGCGGCAACTTCCTCCCTCTCCGCGTCTGTCTGGAAACAACCTCTACTTCTCCACCTTCTAGATCAGAAATTCCAGGTATTTCCGCAAGGACCGAACCAGAAACTTTGCTTTCCTCCTTCGAGCTCCAAGTGCGCCTCGTGCTCGCTTTCCTTACTGGTCTCTGTTTCACTGCGTTGTCACCAGCCCCAACCCCCAATTCTCCACCCTCTAAATCAGAATTCTCAGGAATATTCTTGAGAACCGAACAAGACACCGCGCTTTCCTCATTCTTCAAGCTCTTTGATCCCCGAGTCCGCCTCGTGCTCGCTTCCTTTACTGGTCCCTGTTCCACTGCGTCGCCACCAGCCCCATTCCCCACTTCTCCACCCTCAAAATCAGAATTCTCTGGAATCTTCCCAAGCAACGAACCAGTCACCACACTTTCCTCATTCTTCGAGCTTCGATTCCGCCTTGTGCTCGCCTCCTCCGCCTCAACCTCAGTCTTCGAAACCCTAGCTCTCCTCGGCCGACCACGCCGTAGATTTCCCACCACCTCCTCGGAATCCTCCACCACCAAGCCACATTTCTCTTTGCCCTCCTTCAAAACCCCACCTCTCCTACCCCCCCGATTCTGCGCAACCGAGTCCGAGGCGCTCTCCTTCCCTCCGCGCCTAGGGTTCCGCCGCAAGAGGCCTCCGTCGCACTCCTGGATCCCGACGGAAATCGAGGTTCTCTCACCGATCTTGATGACGTCACCGTCGCGGATCTCGACGGCGGCGCTCGGATCTAGCAGTTCGCCGTTGATGAAAGTGCCGTTGGAGGAGTCGAGGTCGCGGAGGATCCACTTGCCGGATTCTTGTCCGATGGAGAGGTGCTTGGAGGAGATGCCGGAGTCCTTGATCGGAAGGTTGTTGCCGCGGACAACGCGGCCAATGCGGACGGTGCATCCGGGCTGGTACTCTAGGGTTTCGCCGGCTAGAGGACCTTGGGTTATGGCCAGTTTGAGATCCATGGCGGTCGGTTGCAGCGCCAGCCAGAGAGAAAAGAGAGGGAAATCGAAAGGGTCACTCTATTTCAAATTTTGTGCTCTCTTTGTGGTCGAATTTTGAATATTTTTACTCATACCATGCCTTTTGTCTCTTTTTTCTTATTTGCGTGATTAGTCCTTGATTTAGGGTGATTTATAGAATTGCTCCTCAAAAAACGCAAACCACCTATAGCAAATTTTTTAGCACGGGTCAAATATTCAAGTAAGCATTAAAATATGGCAAAAAAACATAAACACGCTTCTTTTTTAGTAAAAAATAGAGTTATATGGATAGAAGTTGGCATACCCAGATAACCTCAAGTAGTGAATGTCTTTTTATATAATATATAAATCTCTAATGAAATAGATTGTCCATATGCCTCGATCAATACATTGGGTATAACTCGAATCCATGCATTTAGAAGTTGTTTTCACAATTTTCCCTTGTGTGTGTGTGTGTTTTTTTTTTTTTTTTAAATACTTTAATACGAGTGTTGCACTTAAGTCCCTATACTATTCTTTGTGACACCTGTGTCTTCAATATTTTCAATTTAGGGTCAATAGGATCTCATGTGGATGGTGTATGCTTTCTTTATTGTTGGATCCGGTGAAAAACATATCAAACTTAAATATTTAAATATGCACATATGTAAAACATCAAATTTCTAATACATATTTACTATATAACAACAAAACCTACCGATAGTGCTTTTTTACATCATACAGTGAAAATTGTTAAGTGACAATTTATTTTACACTATCGATTACAAAGAACACTTTGATGATAATTGTTTATCAGTCAAGATTGATCAAGTGTTTTTTCTTCTCTTTTTTTTTTCTGAATTTGAGAAGAATGTTCAAACTCTTCACTTATCATATAATAAAAAATATATAACAAATCAATTACATAAAGTTTCATTTAAATTGATAGTTCTTAAAAATTTCAAATCAACCAAATTGATATTTGGAAAGAAAAAAATTTCGTTTTGTTTATGATTTTGGTCTCTTCAAATTGACCAAATTGATAGTGAAGCGCCTTTAATAAAGAGAACAAACAGCTTGAAGCATCTATCAAAAAAAAAAACTAGAAAATTCATAAATTTTCTCATTATCATGAACAACAACTACAACAACAACAACTGATGCTAAGTATATACATATATTTTTTTTGTTTTTTTTTTTTCTCTAAATGATTTTGTTTATCATATTAACTACAACAATAAGCATTGATTTGCATAAGAGAGCATTAGTAATATCATTTTTAGCCTCATTAAAAAAAAAAAAAAAAAAAAAAAGTGTGTGTACCTAAGAAAAAATGAAAATGGGTTTCAATTCTTTGAAAGCCACCAAACCCACATCGAAACTACAAACAGAATTGTTGTAATATAAAAGAGGAATGCCAATGGTGACATGGCACAACCAGGGGGTGTGGGGCCGGGAAAACACACGTGGAAAAACAACCCTAAACCCTAAGTAACAGTTGTATTTGGGGACTTTAGCCGGCGTTTCCCCCCGTGCGGTTTCGAAAAAAAGAAACGCCGATGCACCGCACGTGTGAAACGTTTCCGAAGTTGACCAATTTGCCCCTGAGAGGTTCCTGACGGTGGTGCCGCTGCGCTGGAACAGTGTTCGCGGTTACTGATTTATCCTCGCCTCTCAATCACCCCCATTTTTGTAATTTTAAAATTCTTTTTTATTTTTTTTTTATTCTTCTTTTTCATAAGCAAACATGTTTTGGATTTTTAATTTTAATAAACCATTCGTTAAATTTAACAAATGCTTGCAAAGTAGCTTTAACTATTTTCATCCATCCACGTTCTCTGTTCAAAGTCGTTTACATTCCCTTTCTCATATCTTCACATCTCTATCATCTAAATCACACATCCAAATACAGATTAAATGGTAACGTAAATAACACCTTGTGCATCTATAAAAAACATGTAAAATTTTGAAACTATATAATTTTACGAATTCCCCTAGACTATTGCTTAGTAACAGTATTATTTCTTCTTCTTTTTTTTCTTTTTTTTTTTTTTTTTCCTCAAGGGGTGAAAACGGTCACCTGTATTATATGGTAGTAGGATTTTGGAAAGTGGATCTGTTAAGACAATTTTCTCATACTATACAATTTTTCCTTTTATCAAACTACAAGAAAAAAGAAACAATGTTACAGAAATTCAATAGGGTCCAACGACCGTTTGGTAGTAGAGTTCAAAGTGAAATTCAAAAAAGGTTTTATACACATCACTCATCATCAGGATTAAGAAACTAGAGCACCAAAAATGTCAACTCAATTGGTCACCGCCGGCCTAGAAATACGCCGACCGACACCGTGCCAAGGAAATAGAAGTGGAACATTTTCTTCAGTTGGATTCAGTTCAGTGGTTTCATCCTTGATGTTACGGATTCGGCATCCATATCCGACAGTCTGCAATGGAAAGGAAGAGTAATTAGTTTCGGTTCTAAGCAAAGCTATTTCAAGGCTCAACCGTGCTATGCGAACGAAGAAAGCCTACCCATCAGTGAACTTCATCCGTCAAAAAACGAGAGTGTGAAATTGAGCATCGGTGCATTCAGCAGTTCTTCCTGAGAAACAAAAGCCAGTAACAAGCTTAAATGCCAAGAAGCTTTTTGGTGTATGGACAATTTTGCAACAAACTCAAAATGCCGTGCGGATTTCAAGTTATAACAAAGAACTCAGCAACCTTACAGTTTACAGTGACATTCACTTTGGTGCGGATGAGGCAAGGTGTCCCAGAAATTTCCATGGAGGCCGTCGAGTATTTGATGGAGACATTCCAATCTCCAACAAACTTTTCATCCATTTGACCCGCTGTACAAGCTCCTCCAAGTCCAAAATTGAAGCCTCTATTGAATCAGAGTACGACGAGTTTTGGGGAATGTTGCTGTCAGTTCTCCTCTTCTTCGAGGATCTACCATCATCAGCTGCGTCTTCTTCAGGAGCAGTTTCACCATTCTCCTCAGTAGTTAAAACAGCTTTAACAAGTGGACTTGAACCATCCAAGCAACTAGTTTTCCCATTGCCACCTTTTTCAAGAGTAGTTCCGCCATTTTCAGTAGTAAAAACAGCTTTAACAAGTGAACTTGGATCATCTGAGCAACCGGTTTTCCCAGTGCCACCATTTTCCATGTCCACGTCCATGTCTGTTCCAGTAGTTTGCTTTTCCGTATCATCCAACCTATCAGAAGGTTTGGATGAGCAAGATGAAGCATGAGAAGGAACTGATGATTTTGATGCTCCAGCTATACCCTGAACTCCGTCTCTCTCTTCACCGGTAGCAAACTCTTTTGAGCTGGGAGTGCTGGTTGCATGTGCTGCTCCAGACATAGCCTCAACTCCATCTCTCTCTTCACCGTCAGTATGCACCTTTGAGCTGGGAGTGCTGGTTGCATGTGCTGCTCCACCCATACCCTCAACTCTGTCTCTCTCTTCACCGTCAGTACGCTCTTTCGACCTGGGACTGCTCGTTGCATGTGATGCTCCAGCTATACTCTCAACTCCGTCTGTCTCTTTACTGGCAGTGCCCTCTTCTGAGCTGGGAGTGCTCGTTGCATGTGATGCTCCAACTATACCCTCAACCCCGTCTCTCTCTTCTTCACCGGCAGTACACAACTCAACTCCGTCTGTCTCTTTACTGGCAGTGCCCTCTTCTGAGCTGGGAGTGCTCGTTGCATGTGATGCTCCAACTATACCCTCAACCCCGTCTCTCTCTTCTTCACCGGCAGTACACACTTTTGAGCTGGGAGTGCTCCCTGCAACCACAGCCATCATATGTAAATGGCATTAACTCTATTTTTCAAACAAAAAAAACAAAAAAAAAAACAGACAAATTTCCAAAATAATGGTAAGAAAAGGACGCAATGCAGGGAAAATGCAAACAAGACAATATAGTAGAAGAAAACAATCAAACATAATCCGATTAAAAAAAAAAAAAGGATTACTGATAACGAATTTTAGCCCTTTCAGATTTTGCGCGCATTTTCATGTTAGCTTATGCTGCGAACTTATAATGGACCCTGAAATTCTGATTGCATGCAAATTGATCGGAATGCATGAAGTCAAGAGACTTCATTCAACAAGTTATAAACAATGCTGGCTTCACATTCTCCCACTCATACAATTGGAGCAACCCCTACCTCCTAGAGATTGTGAAGCCATAAGTAATCATAGTTTCTTTGGTACACCGAAAGCATGGGTATTCTTCTACAAACTGAACAGTTAAAAATGTAAATACCGTGGCTGTTTATTATACCTCTGTTAACAGGATTAATTATCCGAGCACATTGCTGACTGTTATCCGAGTCCTGTAACCACCAAGGTAACACCAAGAAAGAGCAATTAAGTTTCAGTCCAGATGGAAGAATTTCTCCTTCATTCAACAGATCTATTTCATGAATTTATGTATCGAAACGTTCAACAATTATAGGGATTACAGAAACAATCAACCGTATCCTGTCAAGGAATGTTTTCATGCCTTTTGTTCAGCAAAGGGTTAAAGGAAAATTTTATCTAACATCCAAATTTATAAAATTGGCATCACAAAGGCATTACACATTAATGCAGTAACTAAGGATAGAGATCAAGAAAAGGCACCGTAGGAGTAGGCACTGTCCAACCAGTTTCAGGAGACCAATTCAACGATGGACGCAGATCCTTGCAGCAAACCTCATAAGAGAATCCTTCACCCAGAGGAGGTGGAAACAAGTCTAACTACAAACATGAGAATAAATAAAGCAAAATCAGAAAACATCTTTTCCTTCATTAAGGAGATTACTTTCTTTTAATGCTTTTGTAAATAGAAAAAGGTAAAGTGATGAAGAAAATACAACATAAACGTTTTCATCTAAAAGTTCGGAAACTAAAAGTAGAATGCAATGCCAGAGGAAACTTCCTCTTCGAACCATCAGGCCAAAAAAATAAAAAAATAAAAAAAATAAAAAACATTCCACTGAAAAATATGAAATATAGGTTCGAAACAAAGTACTTGCAGAATTCAAGTGAATAACTGCACAAATACAACCTGAAGTTTACCATCCTCCAACGTTCGAGTTATTTTTCCAGACCAATAACATTCATCTTTCCACCAGTCAACCAAATCTCCAACCTTCCAGGCATCATTGACTATAACTACCACTTCTGAGATGGCACTTACATCTGGCATTTGACTTTCACGAAACACAGGAGGAAAACGCGGTCGCAACATTATCTCAAACTCAGACTGCTTTGAATATCTATTACTATGATTTCGGGGCTTCTGATATAACTTTGTCCAAGTTTTTTCTGCACATGAGACACAATAACAAACAATAAGGAATGATTCATATACCCTCATCTGTTGTAAGTACCGGATGTTAAAGAACAAATTAACATCCTTACAGAAAATAGACGTACTTGGAAACCAGTCCTCTTGCTTAGTAGGTGATATTCTTAACCAAAGGAAGCCACATATATGTTTTGACAGACAATTTTGTCATATGCATAACCAACTAAGACGAATTCTACTTTGAAATCAATCAATTTAAGAATAGATTACAGATAACCTAAAGATCCGAAAATGTATATGCATTACTCAAAAAAATATATATCCAAGTCTAGAAGAAGCAGAATTTGTTTTTCTTCTTCTAGTCCTCTTTTTCCAAACATAGTAGAAAAATAATGAGAATATAGCTCAAAAAAATTCAAGATATAAGTACTTTTCATCTGATCTGGCATATTATCACGATAAACATGTCATGAACACGCATAAGTCTTTGGCACAATGGATTCCATGCACCAGATGTCACTTACTTTCATCAGGAAAGTCGAGATATTCCAAGTAATATCCAATCTGACCATTTCTCCAGCTGGCATTCTTTACCTGAATTATAAAGGAAAATACATACAACATAAAGCGTAAAATGTCATTAGAGTCGATTCCGATTTCCTTAACAAAATATAAAAACAGTTTTGAAGACATCCAGAAAGGCAAGAAGTTAGTGAGGAATTCACTATCAGTCCATAAGAAAATGTTTCCTAACTACCGTGCCTTTAGATAATATTTCACCGTGATTCTAAGGTTTCTCAAGTAGGTATAGAACCTAATTCGCCAAGGTTTCTCAAGAAGGTTTAGAACTAATTCGTCCCGACGTACCACAAGTCCACCAAACAATTCATAATCAAGCAATATTTCGTTAACGAATTTTCAAGTTGTTCACTTATACCGGTGGCCAAAAGCATCTAGTATTTTCTATATTTTCCCTACAACAAGGATGCTTCTAAAATATGGTCGCCAGGTGACCCAATTATGATCAAGTCTGTTAAAAATTTCCCTTTACTAACAAGTCACAATGTGTGACCGACACATTGTTAAAACAGTTAAAAAAATTTTGACATCTCAGGTGTAAAAGCTTCAAAATCATAGGATAAGCTTAGAGGGGAAATTTTGTTCAATTTTAAGTTTTAAGGTACAAAGTGAGAGAACACCAAAAAATTTTTTATCACTAACTAATGTAGCCAGCAGTTTCATGCATTAAAGTAACAGTACCTTTGAGCGAAACCACGAACCACGATAACCTGACATGAATGATCTTGATTCTACGAGATCACCTACTTTAAATGGAGAGTCACGTACCCGCATGGTAATCAACAACACAATATAGCCTATATTGCTGCAACATAAACATGCCCAAGTTTTCGTAAAGAGCTTTAAAAAGAAGATGGAATACTCCCAAGTAAAAATTGGATAACAAGATCTCTAGTAATAAACAAGCAGTAAAAATTCCTCAAATAAGCAAGAAAGACAAACTGAAGCCATGCATGTACGTGAACTGGACATGGGAAAAAGGGCATAAACATTTGTTTTTGAAGACACGATACTTAAAAAAATAAAAAAGAATCATATAGTACAAGCCAAGGAGGACACAGTACCCACCCAAAAAAAAAAAAAAAAAAACAAAACCAAAAACCCAAAAAAAAAAAAAAAGACTACTACATCAACAAATTCCACTACTTAACTATATATGTTCTGAAAATTAATAAAAACTTTATCTTCATGCATTTATACTGCAAGAAAACTTCACTTTTTCCCATTCTTTTACAAGAAAACTTACATTCATTGATAGTGAAATCAAAAGGAATCCTCATTAAACAGTAAAAAGCTGAACATAAGGAGAAAAAAAGGTACAATTAAATTATAACATTACACGTAACACTTCTAAGGGAAAATTCTTTAAGCCTTTAACCGTTGATGCCCACAACAAAGTTCAAAATTTTGCCTTTTTCAAGAAGATCCGTCACTTCCAATTCCTTCTGTTGAAAAATTCGAGCATTGCTTTCAATCCAAAACATCCAAAGAAGTGAAATAACCATACATCTCAACAACACTTTAGTTATCTTATCAGATCTAAAATCCACAATTTCCTCCCACGTCAAAGACCAACAATTAGCAGGAAAAACACAAAGAAAACCCATTTTGATTCAACAATTTGTACCATAATATTCTAGACATGAGATACTATAGTATTAAGTGAACTATAGTATTAAGTGATCAATAGTTTCCCCCGATGTTTTTGTTAATAATCCAAGAGATAAACCAACAACTTATGGACTCATGCTCCAACATCATTTAAGTGATGCAACTATTCCTCTCAAAAGTTGCAACTAGTGGGAGAGCCACAATCAACTCCTTTAAACAACACCCACAACCAGACTCAGGAATCTAACCCAAACACTATCTGTTTGGGCCCTTACTTTAAGTATTCCCTTACGAAACAGTGGACGGACTCAATAAACGGGCTTACACACATCTTTGAGGCCCAATCACAAAGGCCACCTCCCAAGTTCATATATGCTCCTGCATCATTTTCCCTTCTTGAGAGAAATGCCCTTTCCAAGGTGAACCCATGTCTACTTGAACTTGGAACCTCTTGCTCTGATACCAACTAATGTAGGAGTGACACAACCATTCTTTTCAAAAGTTGTAACTAATGTGCAAGGCACAATCAACTCCTTTATACACCACCTACTACCAGAATCAAGAATCCAACCCAAAAACTATCTATTTGGGCCCTTACTTGGAAAAGTCCTTTACGAATCCATGGGCACACCCAACAGAAGGGCTTAGGCACTTCTTCGAGGCCCAAGCCACATACGCTGCCTCCCAATTTCACGTATGCTCTTGCATCATTAACTGATGTAGGAGCATGAGACCATAAGTTGTTGTTAGTTTACCAACTCTCCCAAAAGCTTAAGCTGTTAGGAATTAGGTCAACAATAGTTTTATATTTCAACACTCTCCCTCACGTGTAGGCCAGACAATAGGCAAATGTGCGGACAAATATTAATTTGAAAGTCCAACACAAATTATAAGAAACTCGAAACATATTAAAGGCCCAACACGCAATGATAATAAAGGGATTATAAAGAATGCAATTGCAGGAGTTTGAACTCAGGACCTCCCGCTCTGATACCATGTTAGTTTGCCAATTCTCCCAAAAGCTTAAGCTATTAGGAGTTGGGCCAACGATAGTTTTATATTTCAACGGTTGTTGGTGCGTCTCTTTTGAATTATTAGCAAAAGCAATAGACGACAACAATTGCTAAAATCACCTAAACCCCTTACATCAAACTTATGTATTTCCTCCTACGATTCATCCATATTAGTAAAGATTAGTTGAAGTTCTTTCAAAGATCTGAAATCACTTTCTCAAGTTATTCCCTCTTTCCACACCTACCAAACAAGCATGAGTCCTAAAATCCTTCCACTAGTCGCCTCAACTTTCTCTCCAACCTTTCTCACCTACCAAGTAACGCTAATGGTCACGAGTTCGCCCTTGAAAGACCAATTCAAGTTGCTTACCCTTATTCAAGGGAAAAAAGTTCAAGGGGGGAAAAACGCCAAATACTCTAATAGTTTAAAACATCAAACAAATATGCCTAACAAAGTGTGCTCAAACTACGACTTCTAAACAGTTACACTCAAAGTTTCTTATTCTTCCTAGTTTTTTCACTTATTCTTGGAAAACTAGAATCACCTCTTCAGATGGAACACTATCAATGCCACACCTCTTAAGATAGATTTTGTAGAACCAACACTTTTACCAAAATGACTCTTAGAACATCTATTAGAGCCTACAATTTTGTACATCTCATCCATTTTGCCCATACCTTCCTCTTAGTTTTCCCAAAACATATCCACAAATTAAGATACATCCTTTCTCACAATCTTAGACATAAATCACATATCTTTCATCAACGCTATACAATATCCAACTTCAAAAACCAAAGTACAACAACACAATTATGAATGGTATATACGGAATCACATATTACCACTTGGCCCTATTCACGGTAAATCCAAAACTTGTAAAATCCCTGAAATAACGTGTAAACATATACATGAAAAATAACAAGGAAAAACAATTTTACATCTTACAAATATCTTCAAGAAATGCGAGTACAATAAGTTACTTGGGGAGATCCAATATGCCACTAAAAACAACTTACCACCAAGAGGAGGTGGAAATCTAGAGGTGGAGTTTCTCTTGTTTAAATGTTTCTCACTTTAGATTGTTCCATGAGCACCTCTAATAAAACCTTGAACATAATGCACTGGAATAAAGAAGGCGACGATTAGTTCCAACTTCCAACCTCCATGTAAAATGTTGTAAACAACATGATTACAACATTCAAAGGTATAATTATTAGAGCACGTTACACAAAACTCAAATCAAGGACATCTGTATATTTGCATAAGTGTGCTTCTTTGGACGACCTTATCTAGCCCAAATTTTTGCAATGTATACAAGATTCGGTGCCTGGATGGCAATTTGTGTTAAAAAGCTGTGTATATGTCTACACATTTAAAGATCATGTAACATGTGAACACATACCAACTCATGTCTATTTATCAAATGGGTAAACACAAAACTTGGGCAATACAATTACGGAATATAAGTAGACAACTATTTTTTGGATTATTCTCACATGTTCCCCTTGAACCTCTCGCCTACCTCTGAATTTTGAATTAAATACTACTTCACCCCCTTTATTCGAATTTTTATTTGAAACTAATTATATTTGGGGTAAAGAGTAAGGCTCCATTTAGATTACGTGTCCATTTTCAAAAAAGAAAATTTTCTTGTTTTAAATGAAAAAGTCTTTTCATTTTGAAAATAAGTGTTTTGGATATGTAAAAAAAATTATTTTTGTTTGCAATGAGAAGCAATGGTATTGGGAATAGTGCATTGTGAGAATATTTCAAAAAGATTCTTTTTATTTTTCCAAAATGGTACTAATAAGTTTGAAATAAGATAGTTTTTCTTTTCCAAAATGAGAGAATAATGGAAAAGGTTGGGAAAAACACTCTTGCAAAAATTTTCCAATTTCCAAAATTGAACCTCTCATCCGAACAGAGGGTAAGTTTTCAAAATACAATTGAGTAAAGTGAGAATGTCCTTGAAGCTCAAGAGGACGAGATTGATCCTTTTTTAAAAGTGATGAAATCAGTTTCATGAAACGGAGCTAAAATATAAATAAAAATTGGAATATAATGCAAGTAAATACAAAGAAAATGAATGATTTATTCCAATTCCAATGTTTGGTTCAATATTGCAACGTACCAAAATCACAATAGTTATGTTTGGTTGTTTATTTGAGAGGATTAAACAATATAGATATAAGACCCTTGTAAGTTTAATATTATTGTCTTTTTATGCAAAAAAGGGATTTGTGGTGTCTCCTGCCCCCCGCCCTATGAACCACATGAAACCCTAAAACAATGTTGACTAAGAATGCCGATATAATGGTCAAGGATCATGCTTCTAGGACTTCATCACCTATCAATCCCAAGCTAAGAGGCAACCAACACAAAGTCAATGGCAAACTTTTGACGTGCAACATTCCTCATACCAGTGACTTGATAAAAGTGAAGATTCTAAATAGGATCTCCTCAAAAACCATGCCACAACCACTAGTGGTTAATAATGTCTCATTGAACCAAACAAAGCCTAGCATTCCGTTGTCGTCAAAGGACCTCCCACCGTTGCAGTCACCCTAAGATCTAGGTGTGACCCTCGTGATCATGTCATGATCCATTACCCCGTCATTGTCGCCAGTGCCACAGCAAAGCGCAATCCCCATCACATAGATGCAAGTAAGATTCAAGGAGCAAAACATTTTTTTCTCTACTCTTTGCATGTAAACTAATTTGAAAGTTCTAGTTTCTGGATTCAAAAAAAAAAAAAAATCAAGAAATCATATTTCCACAAAACTTGGGAAATGTTTTTTGAACTTCCCCTATTTTACTAGTGCATAAGTCAACAAAATTATTCATAACTTTCACATCAAGACCTATTGTCCCTACTTTATTATGAACCTCATTCATGCTTTAATTTAATCTAACATGCAAATAAAAAAAATAAAAGATAACTATAATAAGGAAAAAAAAAAAAAAGGTAAATTGCCCATTCAATCCCTGAACAATGAGTTAGTGATGACTTAATACCCATTTTTTATAAAAATAACCTCGAAAACTTAAAAACGGTGTAAAGACAACATGCAATAAAAATTATTGTACTAGTCTGAATATCAATTTTAGGTAAAATTACTATAACAAACCTCGTAATGATATTTTAAAATTAAAAATAATCTATTCCAAAAATAGCCCAAAATCCCTATGAACATAACATAGAAGGAATAAGAGGGGGAGCTAGAGAAGAGCATCCATCGGAAATAGATAACGAGCATGTTGCCGCCACTGCACTTTGCAAGCCCGTCACTGTAGCCGCATAGATCGCATGCCCACCTCCTTCCCCCATCACGAGCCTTTTGCCATAGTGGCAATGAGAAGAACTTTTGTCGCATGATGCTGTGAACCCAAATCTACTGGTTCGTCAGTGATCCCAAAAACGGTGCCGCCATCATGATCCCAATAGGGCCTCTTCCATCACAAGCTCTCAACAAATCCCCAACCCCATGTTCAAAATTTCACATATGTTTTCCAATTCGTTATTGAGTTTTTTTATTTGCTTGGAGTGCATTTAGCAAGAAATGAAGGTGGACCAAAAATATTTTGAGAAGGGAGAAACCTCATTGTCATCAAAGCTCTCAACCCCAACCTGAAGCTCCTCCTCTACCAGTCATGCTCACGCTCTTCATTTACATCAACTACATTCTTCCTAAAGTCTACACCAATTTTTAGGAGATGACTTTATAATGTTAAATTTAATAAAGGTTTTCGAACTTTTAGCTTGTTTAGTCAACTTATTTGAACTATAATTCAAACCCTTTCCAACGGTGTTCAAAAGTATAAATGTGAACCAAAAATTTTATGTTCAAACCTATAAACCAAACACTACATTTGATTGTTTTGCACAGTTTTTAAGAGCTTGAAGATATTTTAATTTATTAAAAAAATCAAGAAGCAAGTTTTCACACATATGAACCAAACACTTTTTATTCTTTTGCATCATTTTAAAGAAATTGAAAGTATTCTAGTTTAAAAAATAAAATTAAAAAACTTCAGGAGCAAGTCTTCACTTACTCAATAGTATTTTAGTTCAGGACCAAATAAACAACTTATTTTAAAGATATAATAACTCCGTCTGAAGTATGACTCGTACCTCAATTTTGTCTTTAAACTTAAATTGTGGTGTTGACATACCTTCATATTGTCCACCAATATCTTGAGGAAAAAAAAAAAAAAAAACAAGTTAGAAAGAGAATTTCTCAAAAATAAATAAATGTAATAATCAAGTTCAAAATAACTAAACACTATTTATACAAGTAATTGTTGGGCTGCGTTTTTGTTGTCCAATTTATAAAACAAAAATGAGATTAAGGGTTGAGATCTTCACAAGGTAATGCTTAATAAAATCCTTTACTACCTTTTTCATGTTTAAAGATGAGAAATATGTAATTTAGACATAACCTAACAGTAATTCCTTTAATATCGAATTTAACATCAAAAAAGAAAAAAATAATAAAAACATATGTGGTTGAGACATAACTTAATATTAATTCTTTCGAAATCAAAATTTAGACTTCAAAACTCACATTCAAGTTCAAAAATTAAAAAAAAAAATCAACCAATAAAATTGATGACAAACAAGACCAAAGAATTCATTGTAAAACACTATAAGAGAGAAATGTTTTTTTTTTTTTCTTTTTCAAAAATTCTTTCATTGTGGAATCAAAGAATCAAAGAAAGAACGAAAAATGAGAAGAAGAAAAAGAAGAAGATTATATGCATAAAGTTTCTCATTATTTTTTCCATAAAACAAAAAGATTCGCTTTAATGAATCCAAGATTAAACGAATTCTCACCGTAGATCTCCTCCCAAAGACTCGAAGAATCGCCGTCCTCCGTACAGGCCGCGAATCTGGATCTCCAAAAGCAGATCTGGCCGTCGGATCGGAAACTGAAGGGGCGAGAGTTTCGCGAAATCGCCCGATTCGCTCTCTACCAAGCTTCTGCGGAGAGGCTGAGCTTGCGACCAAAGAAGAAAGAGATTCCAAAGGACGACGAGGATTTGTAGATCTACCAAAAGTTTTGAAAGGGGAACAAGAGACCATGCAAAAGGGAGGAAGTAGGGTTTGTAGGATGGATAAGGTAAGAGATGAATATATATATTATGAAAAATACCTAAAATATCCTTCTATTACAATCCTATGTTTTTCAAGTTTAAAATTAAAGTTTTTATTTTAATTTTTATCTTTTTTTGAAAAATTAATAAAATTTATAATTAATTTTTGAAAAGTTAACTAATTTCAACTTAACACTTTGTTTGGATCATCAATCCAAACTTAAATTTTTCAACTCAATTTTTGTCTTTTTCCCCAAAAGTTTTTTGTCTTTTCTGAAAAAGTCAACTAAAATTATTATTGAAACTTAAAAATCTCAACTCAAACCGGTGAACCAAACGAACCCTAAGACTCTATTTGGATTACATGTCAAGTTTTGAAAAGGAAAATTTTCTTATTTTAAACGAATAAATCTTTTTATTTTGATAATAAAATGGTACTTAGATGTGTAAAAAAATTTCCTTATTAAAAACAAAAGATTGTTTAGAATGAAAAAAAAATGGCATTCGAATAGTATTTTATGATTCAAAATGATTCCTTTTCTTTTTCTAAAATGTTACTGTACAAAATAAGTATGAAAATGAGCTAGTTTATTTTTTAATGCGAGAATGATGGAAAAAGTTAATAAAAATACTTTTTTTGTAAAATTTTTTCCAATTTTAATAATTGCATATGGCATCCAAACATAAGGAAAAGTTTCATTCCAAACCCGTGCACCAAACGGTTTGTTGACTTTTCAAAAATTACTTATAGTTTTATTGACTTTTAGAAAAAACAAAAATTAACATGGAAATTTTAGGTCCGGAATGATGCACCAAACGCGTGTTTAATTACAATATTATATATCATATCAATTAAAAATTTATGTTAGTTAAATATGTGTCATAACATTATTGGAGAAAAAAGAACGAGGGTTCATTTGGATAAGGTATTGGAGATGTATTTTTTGGTTTGAAAACCATATGTAGTTTGGAAATGTGCATTTGGGGAAAAAAAAAACATTTGAAATGAAAAAGTGTAAAATCTTTAGTTTTGTTTGGCATTTAAGTTTAACTCCAACTAAACTGTACTTTTTTCATATCAATTTTTGTCTTTTTTTTAAAAGTCAACAAAATTTATAATTAGTTTTTGAAAAGTCAACCAACTCTCACTTTAAAATTTCATCTCCAACCGACGAACCAAATACAACCTTAAAATATGTTGGGGAAAAATATATTAATATGGATCTTGTTTCATTTCTCTCGAAATTCTATGCAAATTATTAAAAATTCATCTCTTTTACACTTAGAATAACAAAGTTATGAATATTTAAAATTTGAGTTTACTATAGACATAAAGAGATGTAAATAGTGAAAAATAAATTTGAGTTAAAAACAAATCAAAAAAATCTGAAAATCAAATTATAATAGTCCCCTAAACGAACCCCAAGCCTATGTTTGGTAAGAAGGACAAAAAAAACAAAATGGAAAGGAAAAATAGAAGTGAAAGAAAATAAAATAAAAATAAAAATTTTGTTTTTCTTTTATGTTGTTTAATATCACAGAAGGAGAGAAATTAGAAAGATTATGCTTGCGTTTGATTCGCAGGTTGAAGATAAAAATTTTAAGTTAGAGTTGTTTGATTTTTCAAAAACTAGTTATAAATTTTGTTGACTTTTCAGAAAAAGACAAAAACAAATATTAAAAAGTACAAATGTCAAACAAACCCTATGTAATTACTTTCTTTTTTTTTTCAGGGAATATGTAATTACTATTTTATATATCTATGTTTATCATTTTACTTAAAAAATAAGGACAAAAAAGTAATATAAAAGTAAATCAGTGATTATTAGATGAATTTTAGTTTTCCTTTCATTTTTTGAGAGAGTAAAAAATTAGATCATACTACAATCTTTTTCCCATCTATTTTCTTTTCCCTTCTCTTTTCTTTCTAATTAAATAACAAATTCCATCAATTTCCCTCAACTTTCCTTTCATCACACTTCCTTCCATTCTCTTTTCCGCTCAACCAAACATTACGTATGTGTTTGGTAAAACGGTTTAAGTTGAAAATTTTAAGTTTAAGTTGGTTGACTTTTTAAAAATTAGTTATAAATTTTGTTGACTTTTCTAGAAAAAATAAAAATTAAGATGAAAAAGTATAATTTAGTTGGAGTTGCAAACACTACATAAATGTAGCAAACAAGATATAGCCCACCTAGCAACCCACCCCGAGATCTCCCCTCCTCCAACTAGATCCAACCTGTTTGGCTACTCTCCACCCCTGGCCCCCTTGCCACTTCGAAGACCCATGGGCTACGTTTCCTCTTAGATATCTGGACTTCTATTCATTTTTTGGTATTATTTATTTTTTTTAAAAAAATTTAGTCAATTAACGTTCAAAAATATTATTATATTTTGGATTAGTAAGGATAGTGTTGATATTCCAAACAATTTTAAACTGATAGTAACGACTAGTAAGTGATATATAATCATTTTAAGAATATTTAGTGACTAATTTTATAATCGCAGTGGATGTAAAACCCAAGGAAAAACCATGCTAAGCAAATATTTTAAACTAATTTGCAGAATGCCTTATACTACATTTAGAAATATTGCATGATCTGTTTTATTTTAGAGAATTTTAGATTTAATTATCGAAATTTCATTATGTTAGTAACTTAAAAACTAAAGTTTTCTTGGATTTTGTGCAATGCGATGTTCTTAGAAGTGGAAGCTCGGTCTTAGTGTGTAACATATTAGAGAGGTTGTAGATTAAAGTATGTACCAAATTAAAAAATAAAAAATAAAAATAATAAAAGAAAGACAGAGAAAGAAAAGGATTTGCAAAAAAATATGAAATTTAGATCTAATTGTAAGAATTTCTAGAATTGAGATCAAATTGTAGTTTTCGAAATTTTGAAAGACAAGCTCAGAAATTGAAACAAATCAATTTGTTGCGTCTGAAAAACAGTAGATAATTACTAATAATGTGTTTGACACATCATTTCATGTCACATTCATTTTTCTCTCTCTCAAACACCTATCCATTTTAGATTTTATTTCAAAACAAAAATTCTATGTTTCAAAACCATAAGTTAATAGAGTTAGTGGATCTAAGGAGTTAATGTGTAATGACTCACATACGTTAATTAGGTTACATAAGTTTACAACTATTATTTTAGATAATTTTCACCCATTATCTGGCCTAGTCGCTGACTGTCTAGTTGCTCTTAATGTTTTCCTTTCTTATTTTCTCAACTCTTAACTTACATTTGGTTCGCTGGTTGAAGATAAAATTTTTAAGTTGTAGTTGGTTAACTTTTCAAAAGCTAGTTATAATTTTTATTAACTTTTAAGAAAAATACAAAAACTAAGATGAAAAAGTACAGTTTAGTTGGAGTTTAATTGAAATGCCAAACAAAATCTTTAACTAATTTCCAATCCCCAAGTCAAAAATCAATGGGTTTCATTATAGAATTCAAAAGAAATTCATTTCCTTCATCTAGACATAGTTTCTTCAAGAAATTCGATGGGTTTTTGTTGGGCAACCATTTCATCCGAATTTTTTCAAGGTAAAAGATGCTTTTTCAAAGAAAAAAAAAAAGATAGAAAAAAAAAAAAGGGGATTTGATAGTTAGGTTATGATTTGATAATCATCATATTCATTTTATCACAAGTTTAATAAGTTTTTCACTTCTTACTCATTTCATAAGTTGTGCTCATCAACAATAATATTGGACTTCTCGAGTTTGAATTCAAATTTAGACATTTCTTGAGATTATCCATTGGATTAATAAAAGGTTTTGCAAATCTTTAAATAAGTAGGTAAGGGTGGAAATTTTATAATATGACCAGTCCAACATGGATGAAGGAATGAGAGAGTCACTCCCATGGATTAGGGGCTGCACCAGTGTGGCTGTTTCTGGTGAGCAATCCATATAACTTTGAAGACTATTTGACTATAACTATTGATTTATCTTAGACAATTAAATCTAACAAGATTTGTCATAGTTTTGTGATCTTGTAGCATCAAATTGATAACTTTTTAGCATGCAACTTACTATTAATGAGTTAGTTTTATTTGGACAAAAAGCTTTATCAATTTTAACATTATGCATACTAAGAAAAGCTTTCACAAGATTTGATATCACCTCGACCAATCCTCCAGAGCGAAGCCAGTACGGGACATCACGTTGCATCAAAATTTATTTTAGAAATATGAAGTTTTTTCTTTGATTCTTAAATATTTAAAGTGGGAGGTGAGAAATAAGTTCCTACTAATAAGGAACTTAATTCATTTTTACCAAATTAAATTGTTTTAAGTAAACATACACTGCTAATAAGGAATCGGAAGAATAAGAAATAGGTTTTATGAAACATAATTGAATTCCATAATTCTATTCATATGTTTATTGATATGTTAAGAAATCAAGTTACATGATAAATTAAATTTCTACTTTAATGTTTATTTCGCTAAGAAATCATAGAATCTAGGAACGAGACTATTACAGTTAAAAAAAAATTACTCTTTAATAAAAAATATAATCAACTTAATATAATTGGTGAGTTTGATCTTTGGTAGAGAGGTTAATTCCTATTTTTTAGGAGAAATAATTTAATTCTGTAATTAATAGCTGAGTTGCAAATTGTCCCTTATCATGAAACTTTTTTGTTTTTATTATTTGTAAATGAAATCCATATCATTTATTTTCTAAATATAAAAGAAAACTGGAATTTAAAATCAATAACTTAATTTACTCTTTTCAAATTGAATTACTTACTAGTAAATATATCCAAAAGGAGGAAGGAAAGCAAATAGGGTTTTGTTTTTGTTTTTTTATAAATGGTCCATTAGTTATACTTCTACTTATAAGTTGATCTATGGCTTTGAATTTTATACATCACATTAACTCAAACTTTTCTACCGTTACGAAAACCACTATATCGTAATACTGTCGATAATTGAATTGAAATTGAACACATTTATATTACATGAACTTTAATCAAAGTTAAAAAGTTTACATTATATATATTTGATTAAAATACAACTTTCTTTTAAAATATCTATAATTAAGATATAATATCTATAAAATAAAAAATCAAACATCAGCATAAGAAGATGTAACGACTTATGAAGTTAACCTAAGCAAATAAGGAAGTTCCACCTGTTGTATCCTAAGTTTTTCTGAAAGAGAGTTGTCAGATTACAGGCTTGGAGGTGTGAAAACATCATTGATCTCCCTTTTCTTAAAAAAAAAAAAAAAAAAAAAAAAAAAAAAAAAAAAGCCCACCGTTACTTTGCCTTTATGTGTTTTCGCTCCATATTGCCAGTCTCCCAATACTGTTAAAAAAAAAAGGCAATAAAATAAAAACAATAAGGGGGTGTTTGGTGTGTAAGTTTGAGTTGAAATATTTTAATTTCAATATAACTTTTGTTGACTTTTCAGAAAAGACAAAAAAAAATTAAAAAAAAAAGATTAAAAAAATTACAGTTTCATTTGAGTAAAACGAAAGTGTCAAACAAGACCTAAAATTCAAATAGAATAGAACATGTTATTCTTCATTACAGCCAAAAACAAATAAAAACATTTTCCATGTTTAATTAAAATTATTTCTTTCCTTCTTGGGATCCGCTCCCCACTTTTGTTCTCTTCCCTACTTTCCCTACTCTCCTTGCTGCTCCTTTGTATTATATTTGTAGTGCTGTTTCATTTGGAGGTTATATATGCAATTGTTCCTATACACACACATCTATTCTTCTCTCTCTAAGAGTCTCAGGCTCTCTGCCACTTCTCTTCTTTTCCAGGTTCATATATCGCCAATTGATCGATTCGGTGGCCTTTTTCTCTCTTTATCACGTTTTAAACTTCTCTCTCATGAATCGTCTTTGCTTTCGTTTCATAGGATTTGGTTTTTGATTGTGGTTTATGGGATTTGTTTGTCTCTGATCCTTTTTTTTTTTTTCCCCTTCCTCGCTGCGGACCAATTGGATTTTCTGTGATTCTTATTTCTTAATTCTGTTCAATTTCTTTCGTCAATTTTCATTTTTCGTTTCAAATTTCAGTTCACTATTTTGGATGTGTGTGTGTGTGTGTGTGTGTTTTTTTTTTCTTTAGACAATTTGCAGGTGGATTATTTTTGATCAAGATGATTGGGAATTTGAGTTGTTTGAGTTATGAATGATGAAATATTAATCAATAAACTCTAGCAGAATCAGTTGAGTGGATTTTTTTTTTTTAAAAGTCAGATTGAATTATAAGTTGTCGTATGTTGTTCTTTTACTACGTAGTTTCAAACCGTGTTATTTTCAGACTGCCTGATCTTGCCTTTTTCATGAAAATTGAGCCTTAATAGCTTGGTGTTTATTCTTTTTCGTTGGTGGAATTATTCGTATTCGGCGAAGAAATATGCCGAATGGCCACGGGGAAAGAGGTTTTTGGAGTGCGAAATGGCGGCGACTGCTGGTGAGGTATCTGGAGTGGGAAGTTCGTCGGAGGGGACTCTGTCAACTTCGCCGCCTTACTGGGACATTGACGACGACGATGATGGTCGTATGGTTTTAATTTTTGTCTTCCATTTGTTTGCATTATTGCATTTCTCTTTCTTTTTTGGGAATTACTATAGCCGAAATGTAAAGGATAGTTAGTTAGTTTGTTACTCATTAGCATACGGGCTGTGTAATCAAGAAACTTAGTCAGTTAGAAAATGTTAATAGCTATTTATAGCTATGTAAATAGCTACATTTCATAATAATGAAATAATATCTTTTAGACTCAAAACTCCTCTTCTTTCAGTTTTTCTTTACATGGTATCAGAGCCAAACGGCCTGTATCGGAGATTTCGCTGGAGTTTCTGTCGGAAATTGCCATGGACGACTCTTCATCAACTTCTCACTTCGTTCCAGTCTCTTTCACTCATCCAATTGCGCTAAAATTGGATAATGATAACTTCTTCATTTGGCGCAAACAAGTTCTTGCTACCATTCGAGGATTTCGTCTTCAACACTTTCTCTCTGGTTCAACAGTTTCACCATTGCTGTACAGATCTCGCGACGATAAAGCCAATGGAATCATCAATCCAGATTTTCTGGACTGGGAGCAGCAGGATCAACTCATCATGTCTTGGCTTCTCGCTTCAATGTCAAATACGGTTCTTTCTCGAATGGTTAACTGCGAAACCTCTTCCCAGATCTGGTACACATTGGAGGTCTACTTTGCTCAGCAGGTTTCGGCAAATGTCAAACAGTACAAAGATCAACTCCAAAACGTTCGTAAGGGCTCTCTTTCTATCAATGATTTCCTGCTTAAAGTTGGGGGAATTGTTAATATGTTAGGCTTAGTCGGTCTTTTAGTTTCCACTAAAGATCACATTAATGCAATCTTGGATGGTTTGCCCTCGGAGTATGAAACTTTTACAGTGTCTGTAAACACTATATCTGACCCGTATACTGTTGATGAGATTGAGTCTCTCCTTCTTGCTCAAGATGCTCGAATTGAAAGGATTCATAAACCTCTCGATCTAGATGCTCAGGGTATGGCCAATCTAGTTCAATTCAAGAAAAGATCCTTTCTTCCTCTTTAACAACCAATCGTTTAACAACTCAAGTGGTTCTTCTGGGTTCTACAACAACTTCAGAGGCTTTCCAAGTCGAGGTCGTGGTTCTTTGAAGTCTCGAGGTGGTTTTTCAAATCGAGGACGAGGTTTTGGAAATTTTTGTCAATTTTCCAAGACTGCTATGGGAACAAATACAGGCAAACTAGTATGTCAACTGTGCAACAAGGTTGGGCATGAGGCTTTACAGTGTTACTATCGTTTTGATGCTTCTTTTACAGGGCCTTCTCAGTTGCAAGGACAGTCAAATTCAAGGCCATCTCCATGAGTTCAACACTGATCAAGTTGGATGTCAATCTGACTATTTTGCCTATGATTCTAAGGGAAATTGGCAAAGTACTCAACTGGCCTCTATGCTTGCTACACCAGAATGTGTCCATGATTCAAATTGGTATCCAAACTTTGGTGCTACCAATCACCTCTCAGCTGATCCTGCCAATTTAATGCATAAGGCAGATTATTTTGGGCCAGATTAAGTGCACATGGGGAATGGTAAGGGTTTACAAATCAAAAGTGTTGGTCATTCAGTTTTTCATTCTCCCTTTACTCCAAAATTGTTGTCCCTAAGTCAGCTTTTGCATGTTCCAAGCATCACAAAAAATTTTTATGTCTGTTTCAAAATTTGCCAATAATAATTGTGTTTATTTTGAATTTCACCCCAAAATGGTCCCACAAGATTCTACTGGAAGGGAAACTTAAAGGAGGCCTCTATGTCTTTGACAACACTTAAATCAATCTCCTCGAACCTGAGTTTGGAGCTTCCTGTCACTTCTCCAAGTCCAAAAGTTGCTCTAAGTCCACCAGTAACTCATCTTCTAGTCCTATTGTCTTCAATACTGTCACCACTAGCACTGTTCATTCTGTAAAACCCAGTAATTCATTGTACACCTTATGGCATAACAGATTAGGACACCCTTCTGAGAAAATGGTCTCTTATGTTCTCAAAAATTGTAATCTTGAGCATACCAACAAAGATGCTTTTTTTGTTTGTCAAGCATGTTGTATGGGTAAACTTCATAAATTGTCATTTTCTAGATCCTCCACAGTTTATAGTGAGCCTTTGCAACTTGTTCATTATGATTTGTGGGGTGCTTCTCCTGTTCTTTCTGCTCATGGTTACAAATACCATATTCACTTTGTTGATTAGTACTCTAGATTTACTTGGATGTATCTCTTAAGACAAAAATCTAATGCTTTTGCTGCCTTTCTTAATTTCAAAACACATGTTGAGTTACAGTTAGGCTTCAAATTAAAGGGAATTCAAACTGATTGGGGGGGTGAATTTAGAGCATTCACTGATTTTCTATTCTCAAATGGCATTACACACAGAACCTCCTGTCCACACACTCATGAACAAAATGGAATGGCCGAGAGAAAACATAGACATATTGTTGAGATTGGTTTGACTTTGTTAGCTCCGTCTTCCATGCCATTCAAGTATTGGGATGAAGCATTTAGGACCTCTGTCTTTCTTATCAACTGTCTTCCCACACCCCTGCTAAATCACAAAACTCCCTTAGAAGTGTTATTTCACAAAAAACCGACTATTCTCAACTTAGGGTATTTGGTTGTGCCTGCTATCCAAACATTCGTCCCTACAACAAACACAAATTCCAATTTAAATCTAAACTCGGCACTTTTCTAGGTTATAGTTTGAACCACAAGGGGTACAAATGTCTTGATGCATCTGGCAAAATTTTTATTTACAGGGATGTGATATTTGATGACTTTCATTTCCCTTTCACCAAACAAAATGCAGGCTCCTCTTCTTCTTCTGGTTGCACACCAGATAATGGTCTGTTCAATCCGGTACCATTAACAGTACTTCCTAATACTCACATTTGTCCAACTTCTTCTCACTTATCCAAATCCACTTCCTCATCTTTAAAGTCAAACTCCTTTCAAAATGTCAGGCAAGATCCCACTGATCTTGCTACTCCTCTAGCTACTGATGACCAATTACTTCCATCTGTAAATCCTCCTCCTAATACTTCTACTGCTAATGTTCAAAACTCAAATGATTTGTCTAGTCTGCAGGTACAAAATGGTCATTCTATGATCACACGTGCCAAAAATGGAATTAGGAAGCCAAAGGTGTTTCTTCCCAACTCTGAACCTACCACTGTTGATGAGGCTTTGCAAAATGAATGTTGGCGACAGGCTATGAATGATGAGTTTCAAGCTCTAATGAAGAATGGAACCTGGAGTCTTGTTCCTCTCCCACCTGGCAGGAAAGCCATTGGCTGCAAGTGGGTTTTTCGAGTCAAGGAGAATGCTGATGGAACTATCAACAAGTATAAAGCCAGGTTGGTTGCAAAAGGGTTTCACCAGATTGTTGGTTGTGATTTTTTAGAAACTTTTAGTCCAGTAGTCATGCCTACAACTATAGGAACTGTTCTAACCATAGCCTTGAGCAAGCAATGGTCAATAAGGCAATTAGATGTCAATAATGCCTTTCTTAATGGAATTCTGCAAGAAGAGGTTTTTATGGAGCAGCCTATTGGTTTTCAAGAAGATGCTACTAATTCACAGCTTGTTTGCAAACTGCACAAGTCCTTGTATGGACTTAAACAAGCTCCATAAGCTTGGTTTGAAAAACTTCACTCAGCTCTTGCAGGTCTTGGCTTTACTTCTGCCAAAACAGATCAATCCTTATTCACTCAAGTTACAGATAAATTTTATGTTTTTATACTGGTCTATGTAGATGATATCATTATTACTGGGAGTGATGTTATAGTTGTTCAGAGTATCATTGACAGGCTGAATCATGAGTTTACACTCAAAGACTTGGGAGAGTTGGATTACTTTCTTGGACTACAAGTCAAGAAAACAGTTGCTGGTGGTCTTCATCTCTCTCAGATCAAGTATGTTACAGATTTACTCTGCAAAGCCAAAATGCAGCTTGCTAAAAGTGTCTCAACTCCAATGACAACAGGAGAGAAGCTGGTTAGTCATGGGAGTGAACCAGTCAGAGATGCTAGGTTGTACAGGAGTATTGTTGGTGCACTTCAATATGTCACCATTACAAGACCAGAGTTAGCCTTTTCTGTCAATAAAGTATGCCAATTCATGCAAGAACCACTGGAGCTTCACTGAAAGGCTGTTAAAAGGATCCTCTGATATTTGTCAAGAACTCTTGACTTTGGTCTAGAGCTTAAAGCAGTACCAATTGAAGACTTGAATCTTGTTGGTTTTAGTGATGCAGACTGGGCATCAGATCCAAATGACAGGAGATCAACATCCGGGTTTTGTGTTTATTTTGGCAACAATCTGATTTCCTGGAGCTCCAAGAAACAACACACTATCTCTCGATCATCAACAGAAGCTGAGTATCGAAGTTTAGTTGCTTTGGTTGCTGAAATTACTATCTGAGTTACAGGTTCCTACTCATAAAACACCAATCATCTAGTGTGACAACCTCAGTACAGTGATGATTTCAGCAAATCCAGTCTTGCTTGCAAGGACAAAACACATAGAAATTGATCTTTATTTTGTTCGAGAGAAAGTTATGCAGAAACAGATTGAAGTTAAACATGTACTAACAGTGGACCAGGTAGCAGACATCTTTACCAAGGCAAACTCAAGTTCTAGGTTTGCTTTTATGCGAAGCAAACTCAAAGTAGAAAGTTTTTCTACTATGAGTTTAAGGGAGGCTGTAAAGGATAGTTAGTTAGTTTGTTACTGATTGTTAGAGTCAGTTTGTATTTGTACAGGTGTCATTAGCATACTGGCTGTGTAATCAAGGTAGTTAGTCAGTTAGAAAATGTTAATAGCTATCTATAGCTTTGTAAATAGCTACATTTCATAATAATGAAATAATATCTTTCAGACTCAAAGCTCCTCTTCTTTTAGTTTTTCCCTTTCTTTCAGTTTCTTTACACGAATGATCGGTTCAGTCTCCCGAAGTACTTCCTGTCATAGTCAAAAAATATGACTTCCGGTAAAAACTCTTCTGAGTAACTTTAAAATTTATAACAAAATTTAAATTAGACATTATAAACTTCATTTATCATTTTTAGTACTTATTAGAATACTTTAGAGATCATTATGACCTCAAAAGCTCGTTGATTTCAAAGACTTACTGAGAAGCCATAACTTTTGTTTCTCTTCTTCTACTGGCTAAAAGCAAAAGCAAAAGCTTTGCTAAGCGGGCCCTTAGGATACTGAAGTGTGATAATGAAGGGCTAGTCTGCATTTTTGTGGTGTTGAGTTAACAATATATGATTGGTTGTTGTTAGGGGCAGAGCTAGAAAATGGTTTCAGTGAGGATGCTATATAAAAATTAGAAGTTAAAAATTAAATTATCAAAATTTGACTGGGGGCACAATTGTAATTTTTCTTATAAAAATGGGGACACACTAGAAATTTTACAAAACTTTCAAGCCTAGAATTTAATTTTTTTTATACGAGAGGAGTGCTAGCCCCATTGGTGTGAATGTGGCTCCACCACTGGTTGTTGTTTGTTTACCAATTATCGCAAAAGCTTATTGTTTTGTGTTTTAACAGTTGTTGAATGTCGGATCAGCAGTGAAGATATAATCTTTCAATGGCTAGCCACCTGCAAGCTATTTTTGTGCAAAAAACATTAACTTCCATGGTTGCTTTGTACAACCAACTTTTGAGTTTAGTTCTTGGATACTCTACAATAATCTAGCTGCAAGTGTCTTACTGTTTTTCAGTGAACGATGATCTTTCAAATCCTATTTAATTCTTCGATTATATTATTTACTGATTTCAAGTTCTTTTAGTTATGTTGAAAGCTCTTTCTTACCGTTTTTCTTTTAGTTACATCCTGGACAATCACTTTTTCAATTTTATTAACTACTAAAAGGAAGAAGGAAAAAAAGGACAAATTCACATTTCGATCATGCACACATGCGTGTGTAATCCCATCAATTCATTTGGAATAACTAGAAACCCACCCTCTCCATTGTGCTTCATATTTTATTTCTTTTGCATTTTTATTTTTGATTCCCTTGTCCACTTCTCTATCGAGATATTAGGTGGTTGGTTGTTTACAGACTAGTTTACTTGTTTATAGGGCCTAAGCCATCTGAGTTGTATGGGAAATACACGTGGAAGATAATGAAGTTTTCTCAGATTAACAACAGGGAACTTCGTAGTAATGCATTTGAGATTGGCGGCCACAGATGGTATAGTTCTATGAATCTGACTCCTTTTATGAGTAATTTTGTCATGCAATATTGCCTCGTAAGATTATTGTTGTTATTCTTTTATGAATAGAGCTTCAAAGGCCAGTGGCTTACAAAACTTTAAATGGAATGGAAATATTTACTCGTGTATATTAGTTTTAAGTCTTTTGACCTCGGTGGCTTCCTTGTATCGGCTCACAGGTACATTCTGATCTATCCCCAAGGGTGTGACGTTGACAATCATCTCTCTTTGTTTCTTTGTGTTGCTGATCACGACAAACTTCTTCCAGGTTTGATTATTGAAAACTTCATTTGGTTTGATGATAATGATGTTTTCATGTTGACACAGTTTTGTAATTTGTTAAAGTTTTTGTGAATCAGGTTGGAGTCATTTAGCCCAGTTTACTTTAGCTGTGGTGAATACAGATCCCAAGAAATCAAAATATTCTGGTTCGTTTGGTAAACCATTAAGTTCTTTTGGTGGTGTTTTTAACATATTAAGCTAGGAGGACTGAGCAGGTGCAAATTTTGCAGATACGTTACATCGATTCTGGTAGAAAGAACATGACTGGGGATGGAAAAAATATATGGAGCTGTCAAAGCTGTTGAATGGGTATATGGATGATGACACTATCATAATAAAAGCTCAAGTTCAAGTCATCAGGTATTTTATGGTCATAATTATTAATTATATGCGCCTTTGTTCTGAATTTGTAAAAACTTGGAGCAGAACTTAGAGAACCATCGCCTTTCCTATGTACCTTCTTATTTTTCCTTCAAAATATTTGAAGATTTCTGTCTCATTGGTATACACGAGCCGAGTATTTCTATTATTCCCGTCTTGTTTTGTAGGGAGAAAGCAGATCGGCCATTCCGTTGCCTTGACTACGATTATAGGAGAGAACTTCTTAGAGTATACATGACGAATGTAGAGCAAATTTTCCGCCGCTTTGCAGAGGAGAGAAGAGGCAAACTTGGAGAATTAATTGAGGATAAAGCAAGGTGGTCAAGGTATTCTGTTTTTTGTTGCTTCAAACTTTTATTTGTCTCTGAGATATAGATCGTTTGTTTTTGACATTTGTTACTTTAGAGATCTTTGATTTAAAAATACAGTTTGTTTGCACTGGTGTTGCAGTTTCTGTGCTTTCTGGTCGGAAGTTGACCAAAGTGCTAAGTGCCGTATGTCTAGGGAGAAGACCGATGCAATTTTTGAAGTGGTTATTAAGCATTTTTTTATTGAGAAAGAAGTCACGTCTACTTTGGTAATGGACTCACTGTATAGTGGACTAAAGGCTCTTGAAGGCCCATCTAAGGGCAAAGAAAGTAGGGTGAAGTTGCAGGAAGCTGAAGAAACGCCAGCACCAATTGTTTGTGTTGAGAAAGATGCATTTGTTTTGGTGGAGGATATTTTCTTGTTATTTGAAAGGGTTGTCACGGAACCATTGCCTCCTAAAGATGAAAACGGTCCTCAGTGTCGTATCAAGGTTAGTTTGCTGTAGTTTTTGTTTACAAGGAACTTATTTCGGTAACAGGCTATTCTACTTGTTGTTGAGATTACAGTTTTATTAGTGGCATGTACAATGGGAGGAGTTCCTCTCCCTTTCCCTACCCCGATAAAGACGGGATTTGATTTCCGGTCCTTGAATTCAAAGCCTATTAATTTTTCTCATTCATCTAGCAGCCACTGACACCCTCACTAGTTGTCGAGCATAGATGCATTTGGATTTGCTGTTGTTGTGTGCATCTTTATGCCTCAAATCAGGGATGGCGAGAGGCATAGGGTCTAATGACTGGATTGATTTGAATTCCATATTAGGATGTGTACTCCAGCAATGACTTCGACAAAGACTCTATTGAACGAGATGAAAGGCGGCTTACAGAATTGGGTCGTAGGATTTTGGAAATATTTGTCCTTTCCTACATTTCAGGTTTAATATTCTCTATAAAGTGATCATTTTTTTAATTGCGTCTTTACCCTTAACTTGTGTTTTCCTTGGCCCTCGGTGGACCGTCCTTCACTTTCACTTACATATTTTTGCACTTTTTCACCCTCACTCTCTTAGGGTCTGTTTGGTGGTATGAAGGAGAGAAAATAACAACCAGTAGATAACTTCAGTGACCTTTCTCTGATATGAAAGGCAGGAAAGAACTCAAAAATCATCTCTTGTTCGGTATAGAAACGCAAGGAAAAAGGTGAGAAAAGATTTTGTTTTTGAATTGACTAATATATCTAGAAGATAAGATCCCTCCAATAAATTGGGATATTTCGAAGGATTTGTAATCCCGTCTCTAATCCTCGCATTCCTCCTCTCTCTCCTACAAAACAATCATAAATATCAAACCACCCTTCTCTTTCCCTCCAATTTTCTCTCCTACCAAACACACTCTTTAGTTTCCTTCTTATCAAATTAGGAGTTACCTCTAGACAAATGTCAATTTTGTTCTTTGATCTCTATGTTATGGTAGTGAACCTTATGGTAGTCCGGTCTTTGCTATCGCCTAGGCAATTGAGTTACCATTTAAGGAAGCAAGTTTTGTTTTCCTCTACCATTGGCAAATGGTTTCTTTGCTTACGTTGGTTTAGTACTTGCTACTTCTTTCTCTAGTCCACCTCGTAAATGGAATGTGCGCTGGTTTAACATTCGCTTGTACCTTTTAACTAAGTTATTCAGTTAAAGAAATCCAGTAATGCTTCTTTTAACTATTAGATGCTATAATTATTTTCAAAAATTTTGCAGCAACAAATTTGAAGTTGCCTACCAGGAAGATGTTGCACTGAAGATGCAAGAGAAGCTCATCCTTGAGGAAGAGAGGTCGAAGGGGAAATAGAGCGGGACAGAGCGAGCGAGAATTTTCGTTTTTAATTTAATTTTCCTTGTCTTTGTTATGAAACTTATCTGTTTAATTTAGTTTTCTTTCAAGGACGGTATAAAGAAATTTTATGGGAAAGACAATGGGATTAGATAGGAATGATTTCAATAGTAAAAAAAAATAAAGAACGTAGATGAAAGGATCTATGATTTTCTTTTAGTGTTTATTGAAGTTTGGAATAGTTGTCTTATTAATACAATTATATAAATGTCTTCCATCATTAAATAATCATCTATTCATATCATAGGAACTTTTGACGGTATATGAGTAAATTTGACATCCATTCAGAGAATCATTCTGGTCCAAACCCTCAATAGTCATGGCCATGCACAGTGGGTATTGGGATTTCGTCTCTGAAAATTAAACGACAACACATTGTTGATGAATTTGAAATAGTTGAAAAAAAATAATAATAAATAACTCTCAAGAATTTCAATTCCTAGGGAGGGATTTTTCTCCGAGCCAAAGAAGTTTGGTTAATTTTAGTGGCTCTTTAGCTTATAATTGTGTAGAAAAGGAGGGGGAGACAAATAGACGATAGGGATTAAGTGATATATATGTGTGTGTGTGTATATATATATATTTTTTTTTCCTCTCTTTCTTTTGGGTTATTGTAATATTTTTTTTGGCTCTTCGTCTTGGTATTCAAGACGAGGGATAATCATCTAAAACATAATCATTGAATCACCAAACTGTCACTGTGCTCCAAAATCGACATGTCTAATTTAATGTGATAAATTTGATCATTACATTAGTGGATTATTACTATTTCTTTTTTAAAAATTATAATTGGGGGATTCGAACTCTACACCCTATGGTACAGTCAGGTGTGGAATTATCGCTACACCATGCTATATCTATATTATTACTAAAATTATGGAAAACTGTATTGGAACTTTCTCGTGTGGTGAGAAGTTAAATTATTGAACTTCACAATCGTTTCAAAACAAAGTACTATTTGATTATTTACCAAAAAAGTAAAAAGAATGTGGCATTTGATACTTAGTTTGAGAAAATTATAAGTTTAAAGGATGCAAATGTAATCACTGCTTTTAAAAATAGATTCACACAATCGATTTAGTTATCATGCTTCAAAACTTTTTGATAATTCTACGCTTCAATATATATATATATATATTATTTGTAAGCTTGGGGTGGTAGATTTGAATTATACACTAGTGGGGTTGGATTTCACTCAAAAATGATGACCTTGCGCATGTCAAGTTGACCAAATCAGCTTGATCGACAATTATGAAAGCTGGAAGTTGCCGTTTCATGAGATAACAAAAGCTTATCAAGTCAAGCGACATACAATGTCTGCTCAACTCGACGAATGTGCTTGCTCTACTTGGTGATGACTTCTCAAGAATCAACTCAATCCTGTGATTGATCGTAGATTCCTATATTTATATATATTTTATAATAGAGTCGAGTGTGATATTATTGTTATGATAAACTATTTTACCAAACGTGTGCTTCAAATCTTTTTGTCCATAAATGATGAAATTTGTTAGGTTGTCCGACAATATCTAGTCCATGTACGAGTTATGTGGCCCAAAAACGACAAATCTAACCGAAAGAGCCAGCCCAACTCGATCCAAAACATCAGCCCTCTTCATCTTCCAACTCCCAACTCCATGCAAGTTATGTTTAACCCGGAACAAACCCTAAACAACCCCTCAAAGCACAAACCTTTAAAAAATAAAAAATAAAAAAAATGGAAGACTAAATGAGAAAGTGGACCCCACATAGGTGCATGGCCAATCTGAGCCCTGTTTGGCACCCCATACGAGTCAAGCTTCTTCTTAACCTCCACCCCCAACATATTTGTCACCGACCTCATACAAAACGCCAACTCTCCCTCCCTTTATTTTATTCCTTTTCTTTTGGTCCCAATTATTCTTTAAATACACACACAAAATTTTTTAATTAATTCCTCTCATTTTTTTTCTTTGTAACAACCATGATTTAATTTTTGTTTTTCATTCATCAATGTCAATTTATGTACTCTTTTTTTTTCTTTTCTAATACTAAATAATAAGATCAGAAGTGAAGCAAGGTAAACAAGGACAATCAAAACTTTCACTCATTTTTTTGGTTTTCGTCGCATAATTACTGTTATTAAGAGTTTTGTTTAGTATTTAAGTTTAACTCCAACTAAACTGTATTTTTTCATATCAGTTTTTATTTTTTTTGAAAAGTCAAACAAAATTATAATTAATTTTTAAAAAATAACAACTTTAATTTAAAAATTTTAAGTCCAACCAACAAAACGCACACTAAATTTTGTAAAAAAAAAAAAAAGAAAAAAAAAAAAAAGAAATAGACAAGAAGAAGAAAATTGAAGTAAAATAGTTATAAATTTTATTACAGCAAATTTTTTTGAAGCATTATTACAGCGAATTTAATCTTTAATTACAGCACAAATAAAAATAAAAAAATAAAATATTTTTCTTTTTTGGGTTCCGCCTTTGTTCTCTTTTCTCCCTATTCCTTCTCTTCTTCTCTCTCTCTGCTGCTCCTTCGACCTATCTCTTTATATTTATTCTCTCTCTCTCTCTCTGTCTTTACTTTCTCTCTCTAGAATCTCAGGGCTTCCGTTGGCCATTGAAAATCTCTGCCTCTTCTTTTCCAGGTCCGTATGTCCATTCGATCTATTCGTTGCACACTTTCTCTCTCTACCCTCTTTCTTACAATTTCTCTCTCTTGTAGATTGCTGTCTTTTCATTTCATAGGTTTTTTTTTTTATTTTTTTTATTTTTTATTTAATCCAGGTTTTTGGGATTTGTTTGTCTCCGATCTTAGTTTTTTTTGTTCAATTATTACGGTTTTTTTTTGTTGCACCTTTGTATTGACCAATTGGATTCTCCCGGATTCTCGTTTCCTAGGGTTTTGTTTAATTTGTTTTGGGTTTAATCTGGTTGGTTTTTGTTTTTTGTTTGAATTGATTTGGGGTTTATTTTCTGTTCGCTATTTTGGAGGTGGGTTTTAATGTTCAGACAATTTTAAAATGTCTAGTATTTTTTTCGGTAAGAGATAATTGGGGGCAAGGAAAAGGAAGGTTTTATACTTTATTTTATTTTATTTTTGATTTTGAGTTTCGATGAAAAATTTATCACTAAACTCAAGTAAAATCAGCATTTCAAAACTCTAGTAAAATCAGTTGAGTGGATGGTTTTGTTATTCAGTCAGGTTCAAGTTGGTGAGAAATTGGATTAACAAATGTTGAATATTGTTCTTTACTATCTTTGTAAACACTTCAAATAGAAGGGTTTTCAGATTATGTTGTTCTCAGATTGCCTAACTTTGCATTTTACCTGAAAACTGAGGTTAATAGCTTGGCGTTAATTCGTTTTTGTAGGTGGATTTCTTCTTATTCCGGGGACGGAATAAGCTGAAGGAGGTTTTTGGAGTGTGAAATGGCCGGGACTGCTGGTGAGGAATCTGGAGTGGGAAGGTCGTCTGAGGGGAGTTCAGGTGGGCAGCGTTACCAATCGGGGGAGTTGGCGGAATGGCGGTCTTCGGAGCAGGTGGAGAATGGGACTCCATCTACTTCGCCGCCGTATTGGGATACCGATGACGATGATGATGGTGGTATGGTTTTTTTTCCTCCATAAAATTGCATTGTTGCATTTCTCTGTTTTTGGGAACCATTATCAAGTCTCTGGTTTGGGGAAACCGAATTTTCTACGACCTATAATGGCCGGTAGAACTGCAATCCTGGAATGAAGTAGGGAATGGTTTTGGATACTGAACTGTGATAATTAATGGCTACATCTTTTGGGTTATTTTTTCTGTTTCATGTATTCTTCATCCTCGTCATATTTGTGGTGTTGAGAGAAGAAGAGACGATTGGTTGTTGTTTGTTAAGCAATTCTCCCAAAAAGCTTATGGTTTTGTATTTTACTAACGTTGAATGACGGATCAGTGATGAAGATTTATTCTGTCAATGGCAAGCTATTTATGTGCAAAAGACTTAAAAAACTTCCATGGTTGCTTTGTACAATCAGCCATTTAAATTTAGTTCTGGGAGACTTTAAAATAACCTCTGCTAATATTTTAATGCTTTCCAATGAAAGACGATTTTTCAAATGCTTTTTAATTCTTTGATTATTTTATTTACTAATTTCAAGAATTTTTTAGTTATGTTCAAAGATCTTTCTTTACCATATCTCTGTTTGTTGCATCCCGGACAATCATTTCTTTTTCGAATATATTACCTGCGCATGTGTGTTCTCATCGTTTCATTTTGGAATAACTAGGCACCCACCCTCTGTAATGTGCTTAAATTTATGCATTATTATTAATGATTCCCTTGTCTACTTCTCCATTTAATTGAGCTATTAGGTGAATAGTTGTTTACATACTAGTTTTCTTGTTTATAGGGCTTAAGCCGTCTGAGTTGTATGGAAAATACACGTGGAAGATAGAGAAGTTTTCTCAGATTAACAAAAGGGAACTTCGTAGTAATGCATTTGAGGTTGGAGGCTACAAATGGTATGAGTCTATGAATCTGACTCTTTTTATGAGTCATCATGGCATGCAATATTGCCTCGCTCGTTTGTTTTTGTTGTTTCTTATATGAATAGAGCTTCAAATGCCTGTGGCTCACAAAAATTCATATGGCATGGAAAATTTCGTGTATTAGCAAGTCTTTTGACCTAGGTGCTTTGTATCGCCTTGTAGGTACATCTTGATCTATCCCCAAGGGTGCGACGTTTGCAATCATCTCTCTTTGTTTCTTTGTGTTGCTAATCATGACAAACTTCTTCCAGGTTTGATCATTGAAAACTTTGTTTGGTTTAATGATAATGATGTTTTCATGCTGATGCAGTTATGTAATTTGTTAAAGTTTTTGTGAATCAGGTTGGAGTCATTTTGCCCAGTTTACTATAGCTGTGGTGAATAAAGATCCCAAGAAATCAAAATATTCTGGTTCGTTGGTCAACCGTTAAGTTCTTTTGGTGGTGTTTTCAACATATTAAGCGAGGAGGATTGACCAAGTGCAAATTTTGCAGATACGTTACATCGATTCTGGAAGAAAGAACATGACTGGGGATGGAAAAAATTTATGGAGCTGTCAAAAGTGTTGGAAGGGTTTATTGATTCCGACACTCTTATAATAAAGGCTCAAGTTCAAGTCATCAGGTGTTTTATGGTCATAATTTTTTGTATCCATGTTGTTTTGGCCGATGTGTTGCATGTATAGAGTAATTAACTAATTACAATTTATATCTGGTTAGCTTTGTTTTGAATGTGTAAAATCTGGAGTCAAAACTTAGAGTAATAGCAACTTTGCAAGATGCCTTTTATGTTTGGATTTAAAGTGTTTCAAGAAGATTTATGTTCTCATTGGTATGTATGAGCTGAGTATGTCTATTCTTCACATCTGTTTTTGTAGGGAGAAAGCAGATCGGCCATTCCGTTGCCTTGATTGCCAATATAGGAGAGAACTTGTTAGAGTATACTTGACGAATGTAGAGCAAATTTGCCGTCGTTTTGTGGAGGAGAGAAGAGGCAAACTTGGAAAATTGATCGAGGATAAAGCAAGGTGGTCAAGGTATTGTGTTTTTTCTGTTTCAAGCTTTTATTTGTCTATGTGATCATTGATTTTTTGCCTTAATCACCTCTTATATCAAATGTGGGAGATGAGATGTTTGAAAGGCTAATTTTTTAATGATTTGGTTAACATTTATTACTTTAGAGATCGTGATTTAAAAATACAGTCCGTTTGCTCTGGTGTTGCAGTTTTCGTGCTTTCTGGTTGGGAATTGACCAAAGTGCCAAGCGCCGTATGTCTCGGGAGAAGACTGATGCAATTCTCAAAGTTGTTGTTAAGCATTTTTTTATTGAGAAAGAAGTCACGTCTACTTTGGTAATGGACTCATTGTATAGTGGACTAAAGGCTCTTGAAGGCCAGACAAAGGCCAAAAAAGGTAGGTTGAAGTTGCAGGAAGCTGAAGAAATGCCAGCACCAATTGTTCGTGTTGAGAAAGATACGTTTATTTTGGAGGAGGATGTTTTATCTTTACTTGAAAGGGCTGCCCTGGAACCATTGCCTCCTAAAGATGAAAAGGGTCCTCAGAATCGTACTAAGGTTAGTTTGCAGATGTTTTTATCTACAAGGAACTTATTCCAGTAATAGGCTATTCTACTAGTTATCGAGCATACAGTTTTATTGGTGGATTATACAATGGGAGGAGATCCTCTCCTTCTCCCTGCTCTGGTAAAGACGGGATTTGATTGCCAGTCCTTGGAGTCAATGCCTATTAATTTTTGTAATTCATCTATCTGTCTTTCACACCGTCACTGGCTGCTGAGTATATAATGCCTTTGGATTTGCCTTTGTTGTGTGTTTTTGTACGCCTCAAGTAGGGGTTAGGGAGAGTCTTAAGAGTATAATGTCTGTTATGATTTTAATTCCATAACAGGATGGGAACTCTGGGGAGGACTTCAACAAAGATTCTATTGAACGAGATGAAAGGCGGCTTACAGAATTGGGTCGTAGGACTGTGGAGATATTTGTCCTTGCCCATATATTCAGGTACTATGTTATTCTATGAAGTGATTTTTTCTAATTACTTCATGACCCTAACCAATGTTTTCCTTCGCCCTTTGCGGATTGTCCTTTACTTTCACTTGTATTTTTTAGCATTCTTTCACCCTCGCTCTCTCTTAGATTTCTTATCATGTTAGGAGTCACCTCCAGATTAACGTAACTTTTGTTCTTTGATCTCTATATTGTGGTAGTGAACCTTATGGTGGTCTGGTGTTTGCTATCGCCTAGGTAATTGGAGTGCCATTTACGGAAGCAAGTTTAGTTTATTTATCATGGCAAATGGTTTTTTCCAGTATGGGCCTTTTGCTAACATATTTTTGTCAGTAATAGTTGTATGTTGCTAACATTTGGCTTGAAATAAATTTCGTCGTTGGTTTGGTACTTATTACTACTTTTTGTGTCCACCTCATTAATGGAATGTGCGATGGTGAAAGATTATGGCCGATACGTGTTTATTAAGTTATTAGTTATAGAATCCTAGTAATGCTTACCGATGCTTAATTTGCTATTAGATGCAATAATAATTTTTTTAATTCATGCAGCAACAAAATTGAAGTTGCCTACCAGGAAGCTGTTGCACTGAAGAGGCAAGAGGAGCTCATCCGGGAAGAAGAGGCTGCATGGTTGGCTGAAAGCGAGCAGAAGGCAAAGCGTAGTGAAAAAGAGAAGAAATCAAAGAAAAAACAGGTTTTTTTTTTTTTTTTTTTTTTTTTTTTTTTCCTATTATGAATTTTGACATCTCAAGGTAGTCCAAAAGAAAAGGGCCAGAAGAAATGGAAACTCTGATTCTTTGTTCAGATTTCGTTTAAATATGCACTTTAATGCAGTATTAAAATGTTGTTATGATGGTCACTTTTGTTAATTTTTAAATGGAATCTGTTAGTAATTTGGTCAAAAAGCAATGTTAATTAACGGATTTCCGTCCAAAATTATCGTAAAGGACTATTGTAGCAACATTTTAAAAGTTTAGGGGCATTCCAGTTATGAAAAAAAGTTTAGGGACCAAAGTTGCACAAAGTTAAAAGTTCAGGTACAAACTTAGCAATTTACCCTACGTAAATTTATCTTTGGAAAACATGGTTAGCCTTTCAGTTAGAACTTTCTCAGTATTGTACAGATTGGTTTTGTATGTTGCCAAATTGGTTTAAGTTCATTTTTTCTTTCTTTTATTTTTTTTTTCGTTTGATCTTTTAGTGATTTTTCGTGCTGATGTTATACAGGGTAAACAGAAACGCAACAAGAAAGGGAAGGAAAAAGGGAGGGAGGAAAGGCCAGGGATTGCAGTACAGGACAAACACCAACAAGAACACCTTATTGATGAAAGAAAAGACTCCTCAAGGGAGGAGGTGCAACCCGTGCTTGAGAAGTCTGATACACCAGAAGATGTATCCGATATTTCTGATTCAGTAGACGGTATTGCAGAAGCCCAGCTTGATTCAGAAGACAGAGATGCTAGTCCGCTCAATTGGGATACTGACACATCAGAAGTTCAACCCTCCGTAGAAGCCAGTAGCAGTGGTTTATCATCTGGACAAAATGGAATTTCAGATAAAAAGAGCCTGTCTTTTATGGATGATAGTTCCTCAACATGTTCCACGGATTCAGTTCCATCAGTTGTAATGAATGTGCCTCACAAGGGAAACTCTTATCCTAATACTAAGAATCAAAAATCGCCTAGCAGGTAACATGTTTAGCCTGCATATTTTTTTGGGCTACTTGCTGAAAAACGCACATTGCATGGTTTTGATTTGGCACTTCAAACTTGCAGGGGTAAGAACCAACGAGGAAAGGTATCATCCGATGGGAGTAGTTGGGCAAATGATACAGATAATCAGTCTTCTGGGCCTGCAACTGATGCAGCAGACGCAAATGATGTTTCTGGTAGTGGGCCTAGTGGCAAGACTGGTGAATCCGAGTCTGAGGCTGTTGTTAGCTCCTTGCAGGATCGCATTAAATGGCTTGAGCAGCATGTGGTTAAGAAGGTGGATCTTTTTCTTTTTCTTGTTCTTGTTCTTCCTTTTTTTTAATAGGTGCCCCAATATCGCAATACACTGTCGCTCTCTCGGAGTTTTCTTGTCTGTAAATTCTGCAGCATTCGTAGTTTGCAAAAGTGGCATGTATGACTTGAAAGTATATTATAGGATGACTTGTCTCTTTGTTGATCTGATCTAGACCTTATTGAACTCCACTAGCGTCATTGGCGTGCAACTTCTGTCAACTTTTGCGTTTGCACTTGATATATGTGATGTGTGCATACATACATACTCATAAATACTATCTGTGTTTGTCTGTGTGGTGTCCATCCTTAGATATAGGTGACATGTATAATATAAATATGTTCGTGTGATGTCCATCTATAGGTTTTAGACGATATGTGGTTATGAACTTCTAATCTTGTGATCTACAATTATTTGGTAAATTTTTATTTCTATTCTTTGCTCAGGCCCTATTTATGTATACTTTTTGAATCTTGGATCTGCTTTTTGTCAGAAAATTTCTGTTTATGTGATTAATCTTTTTCTTTGTAGAAATTGACGGGAGGGTTGTTTTGTATGTGTTATAGGATGAAGAAGTACTTTCACTGCAGAAAAAGTTGAGTGTCAAAGATCAGATTGAGATGGAAAAATCCTCTAAAGAGAAGACACCAACTCCAGCATCCTCGCCTGGTAGCCCTCCGAAATTTGTGCCAACAACTGTTCAACCTAAGCCCGAGTTCCAGAGTAGTGCCAGTGTGGATTCTGTTCAAGTTAAGAAAGCATCCTTAAATAGCCCTCAACAGGTCGATAGATCAACACCTTTGGTTACTTCACCCCAGACCACTGTCATGTCCAAACCCGAGCCTCAGAAAGCTGCAACTCCAAAAGTGGCTGAAAAAGCCATGGCACAACAGGTGCCTGTGATGTCGAGGCCTTCCAGTGCTCCTTTAACACCCGGGCCAAGGCCAGCTGCACCTGTTGTTTCCATGGTTCAAACATCCCCTTTACTTGCCCGTTCAGTGAGTGCAGCTGGTCGGTTGGGTCCCGACCCCTCTCCAGCAACTCATAGTTATATTCCTCAGTCGTATAGAAATGCCATGATGGGTAACCACATTTCTTCGAGTTCCGCTGGTTTCACCAACTCTAGCCCTTCTAGTTCATCAGGGAACCAAACCCAATCATACTCACAGCCACCGCCTTTGGTATCTGCCCCAATGTTCATACCACAGAGCTCTGAAAGGGTGGACCCTGGTCCCATCAAGTCAGGCTTTCCTTTTGGCATGATAACAAGGGATGGATTACGCAGCGGAACGCATTGGATGGAGAGTTCTCAAAGGGAAACTAACAAAAGCATGAACTACGATCCTTCATTGCTGCTTAACGACATTCAAAAGCTTGACTTATACAAGCATGTAGCCAGTGCATCTAGAGATCATCATTTGTCGTCCGACTTTCCTGCCTGCTCATCTGGACACCAGACGCAAGGTTTGTCGTCAGCAGATGAATTCCCACATCTTGATATTATCAACGACCTGCTTGACGATGAGCATGGTGTTGGAAAGGCATCCATGGTCAGCCAAGTTTTTGAGCCCCTGAGCAATGGGCCAAGCCCGTTAAATCGGCAGTACTCATTTCCTGGTGATTTGAGCGTAGCTGGTAATGTGGGCTCATCTACTAGTTGTAGGTTTGAGCGGACGCGGAGTTATCATGACGAAGGATTCCATAGGAGCTATAGCCCTTCAGCAGGTCACTATGAACCGGTAAGGGAATTCATTCCACAGACGAATCCTTTACCTTACGTAAACGGGCAGATTGATGGGTTGATTCCAAACCAGTGGCAGATGCCAGGTTCTGATATGTCTTTAGTTGTAATGAGGAACGGCGAATGCGACGGTTACCCATACTATAACCCAGAATATTCAAATTTGGCATGTGGCGTCAACTACGGAATGTTCCGGCCTTCAAATGGGCATTAAAGGAAAAAGAATGACAGGGTTTGCCTTTGAGTTAACGGGTTGTTGTCCGTTGTAATAATGTATTAGAGGAAATTGTTGGTTCTCTCAATAGATTTGGAGTGAGGTTGTAAGCTTCTTTTTCACAAGAAAACATTTTGTAAAGTGTTTCTTTTGTTTCCAGCCTTTTCATATAAGTTGCTTTAAAAAAAAAAATGAGGCTGTGTTATCCAATTGGGTTTTCGGGCTAATGGTTGAAACGGCCATGATTTAAAATTTTAAAGGCCATATCTTTTGGCCACAATTTTTTGTTGCTCTGTATCATCTCCTTTCCTTTCCTCATTTGGTGCTTGCTAAAGTGCAGGTCTCTACCTTGTCACTTTGTCATGCACCTCTCCTGAATATTTGTCAAAATGATAACGTTAAAAATTGAAATTAGTAAAATAACTTTTTTTGTTTTATTTCGTTTTAATATGGCAACGACCGTCTCAAAAATTGGTTGTCCCTAATCGTTTTAAAGTTATTTTGTTAATAAAGTTTTTTGGAAAATTGTTTAATCTAAAAAAAAGAAAGTGTTTTGAGTATGATTGAACAACCTACCTTCTTAGTTTTTTCTTGTTTCCCTGCCGAATCAACTTAAGATAGGCGAGTTTTATTTACTGTGTTGCGCTACTAATTCATATCCAGTTCTTGTGTACTTTTACTTTTTGTTCTATTTTATATTCCTAAGTGATAAAATATTATGATAATTAAAATATCGTATCATATCAATAAAAATTGGAAGTTAAAATATTTTAATTGGTGTGATGTGATATTTTTTAGGACAGTTTTTAAGGAAATTTCCTTCAAAAAAAATAAAAAAATAAAAATCGCAAGGACAAAGTGTAAAAATACCTGACCTGTCCTCGAGAATGACTTGATACAAAGTTTATTTATTTTCTTTGGGAAAAATATGGTAATTGGTAGGGCCTTGGTAGTACTCAAGAAGAAGTTACCTTTTCAGCAGGATATCTGCAAGTGATTTCATTTGCTGTTTTGGGTGACCAAGTATAAGTGCATACCCCACTATTTTTTTTTTTTTTTTGGTGCAAAGCGTGTTGAGCGTATATAATACTCTTATTTATTAATATTTCTGTTTAATCTTTGTTACTTTTCTTACTCATTGCCACGCAATAAATTCTTCATTATTCAAGAAAGTGAAAACGACACAGGTTTTTAGCTCATTTTACTCGTCCTATAGTAATGCCAATTTCAAATTCTACTCTGACGAATTCCTAAGTTTGCTTTATTCATATATTTATATACACATACAAATACAAACACACACACACATACACATGCATGTCATTATTCAGATGTAATACGCGGCTTGGAGATTCTGAACGAGTACGTTAGAAAGTGAAAGATTTGTTCCTATATCCATATCAAATTAAATCATATATATATATATATATATCAGTGCTCCGGCATCATGTTGTTTCTCACATCCTGTTCTTTATGAATATTTTTATCCTTCTAACAACCACAAGGGCAAAAATGGAAAGCACCGTCTTTTGTTCACTTGTTACATTAAAGCAAGAAGAATTACCGTTCTAGAAATTCCTCCTCTTGAAGGCCTTGCGATCAATCTACCTTGTAAAAAAAAAAACATGTATATGTACTGCTTTGTTTGAAGTTAAAAAAAAAAAAAAAAAAAAAGGTACATACAAACTTTATAAGAGCAAAATGAAGTCCACTCTAAACAGATTGCTAATTAAAAGTAGTTCAATTTTGCCAAATTTCTTTTAAATTTTTATATACACAAGGGACAATTTGGAGTCAAGTCATTCGCTCAAATTAAAAACCAAGCACTTAAAAACTACAACGCCGGCCTCTTCAAGTCTGTTGAAGATTGGATTTCATGCTCTCATTATTTTTCTTTTCTAATTTCAACAATATATTGGGGGCTGAAAAGTGAATTTATATTGTCTTTTTGCACACTAATTTCTACACCATGAAATGGTACAAAATTGATTTTCCCATCCCTGGGGCGAAATGCGAATTTAGTTAGTGTCAATTCCTTTGAACAAATGTCTACGTGTCTCTCTCCATATATGATATTTTTGCCTAGAAAAGTATTATAAGTTGACTAATACTCTTTCCTCTCAATATTAAATTCTGGTCGGAATTTTCTTGGAGGTATGTTGGGATGACTTTGGCCATGACTAAATATATTTTCCCTCTTTTTGAATCTTATTTGTAGCGTATACGCATCGAATATATATATATATATATATATATATATATATATATATATCTTAGGTATAAATGCACAATGTAATAGTGGCTGCAGTGGCAAGAATTTTCCCCACACTATATTTATCTCCCCCAAACCATGATAATATTATATGTACTAGCAAGACAAGTTTAGATAAAGTTGAAAGGACCACCTAAATAAATAAGAATTAACTAAATCCCACCAACTTATAATTGTCAACACAAGTACAAAACTTATCCTGATTATAAGGTTTTAGAGTGGAAAACCTTGGGATATTATACCAGTTCAAAATTTCCCTCTTAGTTGCTTATTGACATCTTCAAGCTTGTTGAATTTTTTATTGTATTAGGAGATTAAAAAGGGAAGAAAATAAAAATAAAAAATAAAAAATAAAAACCAAAACCCAGCAGTCAACAGTCAAAATCTTCCAACATAAGATATATACAGCTGAAAAATGACCCCATAAGATAAAATATATATTTGCCCCACCACTATAAATATACTACAACTACTCTCATGGAATCATTCATTTTTGTTCAGCTTAACTACTTTTAATTCTTTATCACTAACTCATAATCATGGGGCTGAACATAGCTTTGGCAATTCTTCTTGTTCTTGTTCTTGTGTTTTCGAAGCAAAACAGTGCTAGTAGGGTACTTTATGATCATGAGGAAGGGCTTATAAAAAGCGAGAAGAATAAAGGCCTAGGGTTAGGGTTTCAGACCCTCCCGCGGGGTCCTGTGCCTCCGTCTGGGCCCTCTGGTTGCACCTACATCCCTGGGGGTGGCGGACCAAATTGTCCTCTCGGCGAGAAGAACTATGCTGGCCATTCTTTGTTTCACGATCCGAACACTTATCCACGCCTCATGTTTCAGGTTGGCGTTGCTAAGAATCAGAAATGATGATATAGAATTCTCATATCAACTTCAAAGATTTAATTTGATCTCTGATTCTTGGACCTAATTGTATAGGTCTATATTACTATAGTTGATCGACAACTTTGATTATTTTGTTTTTTGTTCTTTTTTCTCTTCGGTTGCACATCCATTTTTGTACATTAACCTAATGTATTCTTTAGTGATATATCTTATTCTTGTGCATGAGAAAGTTTGTAAATTTCATATCAAAACTAATGTCCAGTTCATGGATTAAGTTAAATTGAACCTTTTTTATTTTTTATTTTTATTTTTTGGGGCTGTCTATACATTGGATCTATCAGTGCATGCACGACCTTGAAGCTCTCGTACTTTCATGGCAAAGCTAGATAATTTTTCAATAGAGAAATATATTATTTGAAAAATATTAATTAAACAGTTTATTTATTTAATAGAAATATATTTATAATTTTAGTACGAGCATAATTGTAATTTCCCTCATACGACTTAAGATCTTAAAATCTCATATTAACTAGATGGTTTAATTTTGAAGTTAGGTACCTTTTCATTATCATTCAGTATATGTCGTGACAAAATTAGGATTTATAATATTGAGGGGGCTAAATGTAGTGAAAATCTATTTATTAAATACTACGATTGTCTTGGTGGTTGAAAGAAATAAACTGGATATCTTCTAACAAGTTAATTTAGCTCTTTTTAAATATTTAATTACCCTTTTTTTTTTTACCGAAGATTTATTACTTACCTTTTTGAATCTCTATCCGGTATTTAAAAAGTATATATTTTGTAGAAAATAAAGCAAATATGAAAGGAGGGTTATAGCATAGTAATATAGCAATAATTTCTAGTTACTTATTTTCTCAATTCGATCACTATGATATTTCTATCGAAAAATTTTTAGGTTTATAATTTTAACATTCTACCCAAGGAATCAATGTATACGCCCTTATTTATTTATTTATTGGAAAATAGATACGTACACTTAGTGAGCAATAATAATTAGAGAGAGAAAAAGAAATAATAGATACACTCTAATAAACAATCGAAGCTAGGAAATATATATCTCCATAAGATTAGCTTTGGTATAAATATTAGTTTCAATGCTATATATTTGATTCTAAAGTATAAAGATAACATGTTTGATAATTCAAAAGTGTTTAGGGAGGGGATGATGAGAAAATTTGTACAAAAACATATTTAAAAAAAAAAAAAAGTTAAAGGAGGTTTATGAGGACTATATGTGAATTTGACAAAAAATAGAAAGGCTAAAAAAAAATAAATAAAATAAATAAAAAAATAAATAAAATAAATAAAAGAAAAAGTTTGGGGGCTTTAGCGCTTGGTCTAGCTTTGTCTTTGTCTATAAGTAACTTCGGTCTTTAATAAATATAGTAACTTGATGTGATTTGTAAGATTGCTCTTTGAAAAAAAAATCTTTAGATTATTATCCTAATTACAATAGTTTAGTTTTTTTTGTTTGACCTCAACTTAAATAAGAATGGTGGGTAAAAAATCCAAATAAGTATTAAATGAGGGCAAAAAACATAAAAACATGTCTATTTAAGACCTTATTTTCATAATTTTCTCTTACGTTCTTGCGTGCAATTATGTGGGTGAGAACACTTTTTAATCATGTCAGAATTTGGCCAAATAATTCTCAGATTTATTTCACCTATCGGACTCTGGTGTTTTAAAGAAACAATTTTGATGCATATTACAACTTGGCAAACTTTTCTTTGACCGGAACTAGTCAAATTATTTGAGCTACCAAATTAGCATTTGAATATCAAAGAAAGAGATCAAATTTGTTTTGTTTTGTTTTTTTCCCTGAAAATTTTTCCATTTTTTATATGTCATATGATAAGCGTGTAATTTCTAAGCTGAAATTTTGCATGTATTTTGCGTGGTGCCTAATTCATATGATAGAAAGAATCAAATTTTTAGGGTCAAAATTGGTTTAGTTATTGCATTTCGTGACCTTCTTTTTTTTTTTTTCCTTTTTTTTTCTCTCTCTGTATGTATATATAGTGTTACGAATTAATTATATTTGTGGTTACAGACATAACTAATGATAATTTCACACTTAACTCTCCTGTAATTGTATTTGATTTTGAATATAGATTATTATATTTATTTCTCAAGATTATTTTCAAAATTTAGAATTAAGTTTTTCTAGGTACATTTAGAATTAAATTAATTTTCTTTTTGTTTGTTTAAACTTCATAAATAGTTCGGTAATTGTAATTTTATTATGAGAGTTTGGTTAATGAACGGAATTAAATATTGTTTGCAATCAAGTTGAATTACGTTTTGTTATGTGGTACATTATCGTGTGAATGGGTGTTCACAACAATTATGACAGATATAGATATAAAGTCAACAAGAAAAAATATACCGAGGAAGTTTGAATATGATAAACACACTACATACATACATACATACATGTGTATATATATATATATATATAATACTTAGTTCATAATTTTGACTGATGTTTGGCGTGGTAGAATATAATTTATGCAAGTATGTAAGATAGATACTGACGTGCACAAAGTTTTACATGCCTCTAAAATATATTTGGTCAAAACAAGCCACAAGTTTATCTAATCTTTGTCCCCGAAATTCCCACACAAGAAAGGTTAACATCTACACGAAAGGGGAACTGCGTAATTTATGATTATATATATATATATATATATATATATATATATTTTTTTTTTTCGCTTGCTTTGTGGAATACAATTTTCTAATATATTGGGCCATTTAAATGCAAATGTTATAAGTGATGCTGAATCAATGTTAGGCAAATTTCCATCTCTCAAATTCCTTAGTATTAATCCCTACTAGTCCCATATAATGAAAGGTAATTCTACAGAAGAGAGAAAAATGATTGTGATGCCAGAAAACAATCTCCTTTTGAGCACCCCTATTCAACCTAACGGCGTTCATTCGGCAATTGGGGTTCGTTTTAATGAGAGAACCCGACTCAGTTTTATAGGTCTAATCAACAATTTTCTTTCTTTCACTTGGTTTAAAAAGAGCATCTTTGATTTCCCCAAGTCCTGATTTGGTACTAAATTAATTAATACTCACTTACAAAATTAATTGGTAAATCTGATATAGTTACTAAGCAAATCTATTCATATTCTTTATCTTCAATGAATATGATCACCTATTAAAGGGGTATATATATATATATATATATATATATATATTGCTTTACCTCCCTATCTACTTTTTCCACAATTTTTCTTAAACCACTCATTTTTAGATTCCAATTGGTACTTGTTTCATCCTTAATTAACTATTCCAAGCTGAAAGCCCCATACAACAAAATCATAATTTTATCTTTTTTTTTATCTTTTTTTTTTTTTTACCAACCAATGTCATGAGTTGTTTTTTCTCCTACATTTTCTTGCCACATTCTACTTTTATTGTCATCATGTTTACTTTATTTATTTTAAGCAAAAAAAAAAAAAAAAAAGTTTCAATTATTTGTTACCATGTAAAATGCTTGAGCACTCTCCTCCATAGGTTGTGATAATTGCTTATTATCATATCGATATAAACTTGATAAATATTCATACTTTATTTTTTGTTACCTTTTTCCCCAAGAGGAGGAAAAAAAAGCTTGTTTCCTTTAAAATAAATAAATACGTAAATAAAACCATCTCTGTTTAACTGATTCAATTGCAAACAGAAAAATTATGTAAAATACAAGAAAGTGTATAATTGAACGTTTGCCGTCGTGATCGTATTTTCAAGGAAGAAAATAAAATACAAACTGAAAAGTGCATGAATTTGATAATAAAAAACTTATAATTACGTTTTGATTGGAAGTCATAGTCTAATTTTCTTCTCCAATCATTATTAATTAGATTTAAGTGTTAGGTTAAGTATTTAAAAATTATTATTATTATTTTTATTTAACTTTTAGGACGAGAGGTGTGGAGATTATATTATGAGTCACTTCCTTAAAAGTAATTTATTTATGAATAATTCGATAATTTATTTATAACGAATGTGGGAATTAAAACAATTGCCTTTAATATTGAAACTAGAAAAAGGAGTAATTACGTTCCTTAAAAAAAAAAAAAAAAAAGGAGTAATTACCAGAAATTTTCTAAATATAATCAAGCGAGAAAGAAGCAAATAATTTTTATACGTAAATAATTGAAATAAATGACATATTTTAAAAAAATGTAAGTAAATAACAGTAAATAAAAATTTATCAAGTAAATGTTTTGTTTTCTTATAGATAAGTTATTTAATTAATAAATATATTATTTACTTAAATAAATTTTTGATTTACCTTTTAAATTTCTTATTTATTTTTTAAAATATTTTTAAATCTTATTATTTACTTTCATAGGGCAACTCTTTCGCTTTATAGCACAATTCTTCTTGGAAGAGGGTTGGTTTGCTCGGGCAACTGATCCTGCCATAATGTACTCCTACCTGTAGCACCGGCAACCTAAGTCGAGCATTTATATGACGATCTTCATAAGTGAATAGTCGGGAGGAAAGAAAGGGCGGAAAATGATAATGAAAAAGGGCGCCGCGTCTGGACGGGCGGGCGGAATGGATGCGCGAAAGGTGCCATGCCATGGAGTGAGGAATATCCCGAGTCTCATGTAAGACAACTAAATGCACCTCGAGGTGCTGCCGAGGAACTGGGGGACCTTCTCGAGCACAGGATAGACAATTGAGCTAGCCTATTCGTTATGGGGAATCCATGCTCCTGGCCGAATACAATTATTTTTGTAAAAATGTTATTTGCTATAATTTCTTCCCGTGCTGCTTATTGCTACATTATGAGTTAGACTCATTTCTTAAGCCCAAAATTCTGGCCCAAAGTTTGTTCCAAGAGTATGAGGCCTTGATACTTTAAAAGGCCAATCTAGAAAGTAAAGAATGTCAAAAATGCCCCTAACAATATCTTTTCAGGATACTGCTAGTAGTTCACTAGTGACGGTAGTTTACTATTCTAAAAACAGTATCCTTATGTGATACTAAAGATAGTCCACTGTGATACTGAAAACTCTGCTGACTACTGTATCAACGGTAGTCTATCATGCTACTGAAAATTTCTTAATGGAGTACTAAAAAAAAAAACTTGAAAAAGAAAAATTGCTAAGAAAGATTCATAGATTGATCTTGTTAGATCCGGTCAATTGATACTAGTCGCTAATTAGGTGGGGTACCGTGCCAGTCATAACAAGGTTGTGGCTAAGCAAAACTGACAACAAGAAAAGTGTCATATCAAATTGGGATGTTGATCCGCTTAAATTCTTACATGAAATTTAAAATTATCGTTTTAGGTAGCTTAGAATTACCCAAAACTCCAAAAAGGTTGGCACATATCAAATGCCCCATAGATACAGAGGAAACATGAAAGTTTATGCAACTGAACATTAACCATATAGAACACATACAAGAACAATTACACGACAATTTAGAATATCTAATTTCCTCACATTATGTGAGTAGTTTTTAGGGAACATAGCTCAAATACATAACAAAAATCACAAATTTTCATACAGCTTAATGAAATTGCGCGTGCTCGCGCGCTTACATATATATATATATATATATATATTTAAATAGATATATGTGGAATAAGTCTTAACCAATTTTGGGAACCTTAGTAATAATGCCATGTTCATCAACCCAAACACGAACCCTATCAGTTCGAAAGTCCGCAGTGACAAAGGATCCTTCTGGCACAATATTGACAGACTTGACAGAAGGGTTCTCAGATTTGATTTTGTTCTCAGCAACCTCACTCTTCACTCCCACCAGCTCCGGCCATGAATTCTTTCCTGCTATTTTTATTTCAAATAAATAAATAAATAATGGTAATAAAAATTAAGTACACCAAGATATACAGAGTAGCACTAATGAATATATATATATGGGATATATATAGCTGAGAAAAGCTTAATGATTTGTATATATTCTTTATATATATGTACCTTCAGTTGAAGCCATGTTTAGATTCATCAATATTTTGCCTTCTCCCTTACGCTCTCTCTCTCTCTTTTAAATGCTAAGAGAAGACAAGAAGTGGATTTATATATAATCGTTTCAATAGTTTGTGTGGTATTGATAATTGATTAATATTTGTTGACCGTTTACTTGCTCTAATATTCTATAATTAAACGTTTATTACCAAGAGATAGAGATTTGGTAGTATTATATATATATATATATATATATGTATAAAGTTTTAAGACGTACGTAGTTCAAATAAATCCAAAAAGAAAAAGTAGAAAAATAAGAAGATCAGTCTCGTATATTATGTAATATATATTTTATCAATTAAAACACTGAATTATATCAAACGTTAATTATTAGAAATTAAAAACATGACCTGATTCACTTTATAGTTAGAATTATTGTTATCGATGATTCATATAACGTCGAAACCAAGGTTAAGTTTGACGTCTTCGTTTCAAGGAAATGATAAAATAAACTGAACATAATTGTATATATATGTGTGTATCTCTATATATCTGGCTGTATTGTGAAAAAAAAAATAAAAAATTTGCCGACTAATAAGTAATAAAATTAGAAGAATACATATGCTTTGCCAAATGTCACAGCTAGCTTATTGTGTTTAAGAGTCATTACAAAAATTAAATTAAAAAATTTTCTTCCAATAGGCAAGTCCTGTGTTTTTAACTTAATATTACTTTTAGATTTTTTTAAAAAGTATTATTGTTATTATTATTAGTAGTCATTAGAAACAACAAATGATCTAGCTATCTTTTTTATTAAAAGTTATTAATATAAATTAAATGCGAATAAAGTTTGTCTTGATAAGTTAAAGACTAAGAACCAAAAGTAAGTATCATTTTTACAAGCACAAAATTTATTATTAAAAAAAAAGTTCTTACAAGCCTAATCAATAAAAGATCTAAAAAAGAAAAAAGAAAAATATTTGACGTATAAGCTAAGAAAACTATAAGCATAAATAAATACAATATTGCAAAGGAGCTGCCTTTGAAAAACTTGAGTATTTTCTCAATTTAAATTCATTTCTACTTCAACTCATTTCTAAATTCAATTTAAACCTTCTTTTCCTGAAAAAATTGGTTCTTTTTTATTTTGTATTTATTTTTTTATTTTACCCCCTCTCAAACTATCAAGTTGTGTCAATTCTGCACAAGAATTGAGCAAAACTACATACTAATTATATTTTGTAATTCCATGAAAATCAACCATTTTCCTTGAATATATATCCTTGGTCGGGAATCATTGTTCATGGCGTTTGCGCTTATGAAAAGGCTAGAAAATTATATTAAAATTGGCAAGGAAAAGATATAGATACTGGAAAAACTAGCTGTATATAATATAAGAAAATGAACGAATTTTCTCCCAGTATTTAAAAGAAAAAGAAACGGCTGATTTAGTTAGTTATTCTACCCTCACGAGTAATTGTGATAGGTTTATTAGCTTTCTCTTTAGTTTCAATTAGTCCAAGAAATGATGATAAACATGTGCCAAATGTTTACAAACATATATTTTAATTTATGCTAAAATCATTATGACATGCCTAAACTTGACGATAATTATACATCGGACTGATACAAAGTTTAAATTTCCTATTCTTAAATTCAAAGAAAAAACAAAGGACAAACATACATACTCAACTGACCAAGTAATGGAACAAAAAAGAGCCTTAAATTCATATTATATCTTTTGTGATCAACAAATGTATGTGTGTGAATTAGCGCCACAAAACGCAAGCTTAGCTTGAGATAAACTAGAATTTCGGCCGTGATATTGTAAATTGATGGAAATTAAACTATTTTGATTTGGTTCTTAAACAATATATATTGATCCAAACGATAGAAATTATAATCACACACACTTTTACTATGGTTTTTCACCTCATAGGATGAGAGAGAACAAGGTCCTCCTTATTTCATACAGATAAATTAGCACAACTGATTTAGTAGTACTCGAGTCATTAATACAAATATATAGCCAATTGTTAACTACAATCGGTATTTAAATAGTACTAATTAATTTAATTCTAACCAATTCGGGGAACCTCGATAACAACGCCTGCAGTATTAACCCACACCCAAACCCTAGTGCAAATATATTGTTGATCGACCTGTGTCCCTTCTACCACAATCTGTGCAGTCACATTAGGATTTTCCCTCTCAATTATCTCCTTGGCAACCTCTCCCTGCACTCCGACGAGCTCCGGCCATGAGCTTTTACCTGTAAATTAAACAAAGAAAAAGGGGGGTAAAAAAAAAGGAAATTAACTTAATTTTAACTAAATAATATGAAAGTTTGCATAGAATTAAATTATCTTATAATATAAACCATATGCAATTAATTGCATACCTTCGCATTCTGAACTCATCGTTGCTAATTAAACAATAAAGCAGTACTGTATATCTCTCCAAAATTATTGTTTCTACTGATGATTATATAATATTGGTTTTGTTGTGAATTACATGTTGTGAGGTGATGCACTATTTATAGACCAATCTTTGGATTTTTTTTTTCCTTCTTTTTTATTTTTTTTTTCCTACTTGTATTTGGACATTGTTGACTTTCTAGCTGCCCCCATACAAATTGACTGTACGCAGGAGATTCAAATAAGCTTATCCACCTACGTACACTTTTCATGCGTGTACGTAAACATTTTTATTTATAAGCTAAATATTACTTAAAATTAAAAGAAAATACCTTACAAACCTAAAAAAGAGCAACATTAAACGACAAAAACAACCAAATTTTTAAAAATTTTAACTAGAGAACTAAAAAAAAAAAAGATAAATTAAAAAAAATCTAACATTTTAATTGTTAAAAGAGAGCATAATTTATAGTTTTTTTTTTTTAATAAACAAAATAGAGGTATATATATACACTATGTTTTGGACATAATTAAATTTTTTTTTGTGAATAACTTAAAATTTTAAAAATTTTAGGGAAAAATGATTATGTACCAAATATTTGAGGCGGTATGTAAAACTTTGTTAAATAAATTTAAGCGTGGTTTTTTAAAATAAAATTTAAAAGCTTTAAAAACAACTTATCAATCAATGATGAAAGTACATACTATAGGGACACCAAAACTATTATTGGAACAAAAGCTCCAAAACCCCTAATTGTATCATCTTACAGTCCCTCCCTGAATATTAAGGTCAATAGCATTTTACCTTCTGAATTTTAAAAACTCTCATTTTACTTTCTAAATTTGAATTCCTTTTATTAGAATTTAATTAAAAACAGATGAAAAAAGAGTTAGTCTCACAAACTCCTTATCTTAGAATTTTTATTAAAAACGAACGAAAAAATGATCATATGATCGCATATAATTCCCTTTCTTCCATCTAGCTATTTTTAGCAAAAATATCTAATTAATAGAGGAAGTTAAGTGAAACTAATACAAAATTTAGAAAGTAAAGTGCGAGTTTTTAAAATTTTAGGGGTAAATTAAAAACAAGCCTAAAGTTTTTAGAAACATCTTCTATTATATAGTTGTTTTACGCTCACATATCTATCAGCCTTTCCAAAAATATGAGAAAGAAAAAATCCATTAATCACACAAGTTTTTTTTTTTTTTTTTCCTATTTTGAATTGTATGTATTGTGATTAATTTACCAGCAAAAGAGATCAAATTTTTTTTTTCCCAACTGCAAAATGAAGAAGAAATTAGTTAGTATAAGTTATCATATATAAGATTCAATTTTATCTATTCAAAGTTACATATATGGACGGAATGTGTACTAACAGATAAAGACACTGATTTGGACATGATATAGGTAGGTGGCCTAAAATTAGGCTGAAATTTCAAATTTTATTACACATATATCAAGTTCCAAAATGATGTTTGAGTGTGCAATTAAATTGTAATTTTGAAAAGAAAATAAAATTAAAAATGATGTTTAAATATATGTTGAAAATAATTAAACCTTATGTCCATGATATATTGTAAATATTACTGTTGTGGCTTTCTTCTTTTCGTTTTGACCGCATGAAAAAAAAAAAAAAAAAAAAAAGAATTATCTTAAATCAGAAATAAAATGATGGTAAAATGGCATCTTAAAACTTCAAATAGTAGAGTGAAAATTTTAAATCCGAAATGTTACTTAACAAAACAAGTCCAAAATGGATAAAAAATATTAGGAAGAATGATTTGTAAAATGAGCCTCATTTTAAAATGACTTTGCATTATGTAATGTTCAAAACTTTGAGGAAAAGCACATACATGATTTAAAATTGAGTTTTATCCTCAAATGTCAAAACCTAAGAAAACGAGAACGTAAAGTCGCAAAATCAAAGCTTTTTTATGGGCTCTAGCCGTGTAAATTTGGCCTTACTCTTCTTAGGTACGTGTGACAATTTAGTACTCGTAATGTCCATGGCTGCTATAGCTGCGGTCCATGAAAAAGTTAGAAAAATGAAAGAGGTGTAAATCTTTGACGAAGGATAAAATACACTAATTCGTGGAGTTATAGTTTACAACATGAATTCTACTTGAATATATATATATATATATATATATAACATGTATATTGTTGACAAGTTCCTTAAGAATATTACATATTTAAGTACTCAGGATCGGATAAACCTTTATAAGGCATAAGAAAAATCTCTCTACGGGCCGGTGTATATAATATATACAAGTAAGGAGAATATTTAGTATGGGGAAATAATTTGTCCCGACAATATTGTTTGATCACTTATTTCGTACCAAACTTTCTTTTAAAGCAAATGATAAGAGAAAATAACTGTCATCAGAGAGAGAACATCCCAAACTAGATTGGCATCCCTTCCCTCTCTAACTCGTGCTAAATCTCCCGCTCAAGTTTATTGAAAAAATAAAACAAAAGAGTAATAACAAGAGTATTATCCGAACGGAACAAGTCCAAAAGCCAAAGAGAAAAACAAGCATAAAGAAAGCTAAGACAATGATCCAGATATTCTACTCCCCGAATCGAAAATGCCTCGTATTCCAATAAAACTCAATAGGAAAAAACTGAAAGAGAGAAAAAGAATGTATGAACCATCTGGTCTTTAGAGAACAATTAAGGTCCCTACTCTAAAAGCCTATTAACTACATGCAAATAAAGAAGCTGTAATGACCCCTAAAAATTCAGCATGGAAAGAAAAAAAAAATTTCGCAAGGTTTACCAAAACACCCCTCAACAAAAGCCTTTGTAAGTTCTAAATACTCTACCGCATCTTGCAAGATCAGGAGAACCATGAACGGTACAATCAATATTTACTCAGTAGTTTTTTTATATTTATGCACCCTAAACTTATTATACAGTTACAATTATACCCTGAACTTTTAATTTTGACAATTTGCACCTTGAATTTATGAATTTGTAGCAATTTTCCTTTATTGATTACAATATTGATGTTTTTTTAAAATAAAAATTGACACTTGATTTATACATGAGTCATTGATTTAACGACATGAATAGTCATCTTTAATCCATTTTAATCTAAATTCATTGAGATTAAGAATTTTAAGTAAGTTAGTAATACCAACTTATAAATTTTAAATTAATTTTGTTTTAAATATATATATATATATATAATTTGTGAAAACATCGATTAAAAAAAGACCTATTATACTCTTGATTAACGGCCTACAAATACCTTAAATTAAACTTAAAACACACGTGTATGCACAATTAAAACTATATAAACTAAAAGCACTTTTATTTCTTATACAATTCAAACATCAGAAATAATTAATAACACTTCTATTCAATAATTTTTCATAGAATGAAATGGAGATCAAGCCTTCCTATTTCATACAGACTCCACAAGTTTTCTTTTTTTTTTTTCCCTTTTTTTTTTTATAAATAAAATAACACAAAACTAATTTAGTAGTAAATGACTATACGAGGACATGGTGGTCCACTAATAGCCAATTATTAACTAAAATTGGCAATTAATTATAAGGTATATTAACCCTAACCAAATTGGGGAGTGTAGATTACGACGGCATCTGTGTGATCCACACCCAAACCCTAGCGCAATTGAATTGTTAATCGACGTCTGTCCCTTTTATCACAAATTGGACATGAACATTTGGATTCTCCCTCTCAATTATGTCCTTGCATTCTTTCCCGTCTTTCCGATGAGCTCCGACCACGAGCTTTTACCTGTAAAAGGAAGAAAATTAGGGCCAAAAAAAAAAAATCCATTTGTAAGTATATTAAGACCATTTAATTACATTAATGTATGAAAATTGTTTACATTGATCTGCCTTCTTCACACAGTGAACTCATCGCTTAAGCTTTCTAAAACAATATAAATCAGTACTCTCTCCTTGTTGTTGCTATTATTGATTAGGTTGTACAGAATTTGTTATGGAATTATGAGCTATCTATAGACTGTATAATTTTCTTTTTTCTTTTCTTTTTGATAAATCTTTCTCTTATTCAAGAAGAGAGTTTTCTGAATGGTAGTAATATAATTGTTATTAGTTCCAGAGCCAAATATTTTTTAATTTGGATCACCCAATAAATTATCATTTTTCATTAAGACTTGATTATAAACTTATAACCTTTCATTAAAACTTCAAGTTCTTTGTCTTTTTCATTTCATATAAACTTACAACCTTTCAGTAAGACTTCAATTTCTGGGTGGGTCGTTTGCATAATTTCAAAGGCTACAAGAGTTAATTATAAACTTATTACCTTCCACTTAGATACTTCAACTGTATTTTTGGCTTTTGCATTTTTCAAGGGGTTCTATATGTAATGAGCAACCGGATACGCCGTAAATGTAGAAGACTTGGTTACAAGAAATTGATTAAATTTTAGTTGCAATGTTAGCCCACGCTTAAAGGCGTTTGAGTCTGTCCGATTTTGTTCCGTTTTTTAAGTCCTTGAACTTATGAAGTCTTGTTTCTATAATATAATAATTAATATATACCACCAAGTGACATAGGTCACGTATAAAAGGAAAAATATTTTAGAGGCTTAAAATGGACTATTTGTCTATCAGAGTCATAAAGGCCTATATGAGATCTTAACAATATCATGGCACGCGCTTAATTATTTTTTAACATAGTTTTAACCTAGCTATGTTGATCTCTTTCACCATTGTTGTACCTCATCTAAATGAAAAATATCACCTTTTCGGCAACCATGATCATCTTCTAAAGGGTAAATAGGGAAAATAGGCTTGTGAAAATGGAAAAAAGCAAAAAACTAACAAACATTTTCTTGAACATCCAAATTCTAACAATAATAATGGGATGGACGTTCTTGAAATACATCCAAGTTTACCATGTTCACACTATTTTTCTTTTTCAAAGAAAAGATCAATAAAATTATCATCTATCTTTGATATTTCTGTTTGTCAGTAGACCAAATCAAAGAATCAATAACAAATTCAACATTTACTTACCATAATAAAACAATTGCATACTTTACCAATGGAAGTGCTCGAAATTTTATGTACATCTTTTTGTGGTTTATAATTGTTGTTGCTAAAATTAGATTCACTGCTCTGATAAAAAAAATCAAATACGTGAAAATCCTTTATAATCACACTGATTTTTTCTCTCCCATAACCCCATAGCCTAAAAATAATGCTTAGAAATGTTTTTTTGACTAAGGCAATTAAAAATAAAGATCTTGAACTCCTATATATAGACTTAGAAATCCTCAATTGTTACTTCCTATCTGATGTGGGACTATACACTCTTTTTATTATGCAAAATCCTAGCAATAATAATGAGATGAAAATTCTTAAAGCACATCCAAAATTTATGTTACTTGATTCGTTATGTGTTGCACATATGCTTTCTTCTTAATTTTCTGTATTAGAAGAAACGATCAATAAAATTTGGAATCTTTTTCTTTTTCTTTTTCTTTTTTATCAGTGGGATAAATCAGAATATCCAATTATAAATGCAATATTTTTTAAACACTATTTGCATACTTTACAAATGAAAGTGCTGAAATTTTTAACAACTCACTCGCTTGATTGTGTGAGATAAGCCCTAGTCCTACTCCACATTATGTACATACTACCCATTTCCATTATCACATTGTTATATCAGTTAATGTACTACTACCTAATCATCCTCTTTCTTTTTAACAGCATAATACCCTCGTTTTGTTTGCATCAATTTTATTTTTATTTTTTAAATGAAGAGAGAGCTAAAGCATAAGGAATTACAAGTATATCTCAAGTATAGGCTAGAGTGCTCGTCTTCTTGAAATCTCAGAATTATCCGCATGAAAGAATACCGATGTAGTCATTCTACTATTTCTGCGCGCGTTAACATTAGATGACAACCAATTTGTTCATAACACGCGGGAAAATGTTTAGAGGTAAAACTGGCGTAGTTTGCTTGGACTCAATGGGTTAAGACATTCACACACACACACACACACACACACACACACACACACACACACACACACATACATATAAATATATATACATATATGTATATTACATTCAAAAAATTAATAATTTTATATAGCTCTTTGATTGTCGATGATTGTTAGATATATGTAACTATCATGAACAAAAAATTCCTTCCGTTATCTCAAGTTTCAAATATAATTTTACGTGGAAAAATTTTACAGGGTTCTAGTTTTTCCATGCCATATATTTGGTTAGGAATGGATAATTAATGAATTTAAGGCTTGTTTGCGCCATTAGTCTCCAAAAATATTACTGTATCTTATTCTATTAGTCTCCAACTTTTTTCTTTTTGACATTTATGATTTATGTCCTTTAACGTTATAGAACTTCAGCATTTTTGTCCCTAAACTTAGAGCAGCTTCAACGGAGTGTCAAATTGATGTGCCAATGGTAAATTTTAGCATTTGAGTGAGAAAATACTTTCAAATGGAGTATTGTCTTTGATACAAAAATCCTCCAATGCAAAACCGAAATAAAAACGAAAATAACATTCCGCACAAAGATACTGAAAGAAGGATAGAAAAAAGGGAGAAAAAACAGGTAAGTAACCGTGTAAACTTACTCAAAAGGCGATTTCTAATTCCGATAAATCAATAGATAATCCGCATCCCCAGTCATTTACCGTAGATCAGAAACGGTTGGGGGAGCAAAGTCGAAGCTTGTCACGACAGAGAGTAGGATCTTGGAGAAGAAGGATCTCGGTCGATCAACATTTTAAGATGAAGAAGCAAATTAGCCCTGGCAGACTTGATCTCATCAACATTCATAGGTAGCTGTTCTTCTTCTTAGTCCCTGAAAAATAAAACCATGTAACTGAATTTTATTTTACAGACCCAACAGTACGTATAAACACAAAAACGATGCGAAACCTAATAACGTCCAAGTGATGCAAAACTAGAATCATAAATCATCACAAAATGCTTAAGGCAACAATCCAACGATAATTAGGCCTGCTTGGGTACGCCTTAATACATCGATTGCTGCTTTTCAGAGGCAAGCTCATGGGAAGAAGGATTCTCCTGTTTCGATGCGTTAAGATCCGGAGGCAAACCAGACTCGGTAGCGTAATTGAACAGGTAGTCGCACTGCATAGGGCTCGTCAATGTCAAACCAAACTCGGTAACGATATAAATAGTTTGTTGCTTTTCAGTGGCAAGCTCTTTGTTTTCCCCGAAAATAAATATTGGAACTTCGGTAAGCTGAGTGTATACACTTCCAATACAACCATGTAAACACAATTACGATAGAAAACATGATAATATGATCAAGTGCTTTAGGATATGCACAACTGCTGCAAAACCGTATCGTAATCATCACAAAATGCTTAAAGCTACAAAACCAAGATAGATAACAACGAATATGGCAAAAAATGAAGAAACCATACCTTGATTGAAGCCCATGGGAAGGAGATTTTCCTGTTTCGATGTGTTAAAATCTGGAGGCAACTCGGTAACGTATTGAACATGGAGTTTCTGTACAGAAGGAAGCTCTTCATGTCTATTCCCCTTGAGTATTTTGTTCGAGTTCACCAGTTGAATCGTTTTTTATCAATAGTATTGTGATTTGTATTTCCTTATTTTCAAGGAAAATTAGGCTAGATGCTCTTTTTTTAGTTATACCCAATCTAATAGATGGCCGAGTTTTTTTTTATATAACAAAATGATCGTTTGTTATTTTTTCAGATTTGATCAATTAGTGATTGACTATGAAATTTGGTTATTTACGTTATGGTCAATTTGATCGTAAGCAATCAATAGTCAATCATTATTTGACCAAATTAATAATATTATATAGTCAATCATTGATTGATCTTTTAAGAAAATTAATTATCTATTTTGAAAAAAATGGTCTTTTAACTAATTTTTAAAAACTTCAATCATTTGTTAGAAAACTTCTTTTAAAAAAAACTATTTAGCTATAAATCCCAATATAATTACATTCCTTATTTTCACAAAGCAGAATAAACCAAAAAAGAAAAAGTCACGTGGTATTTGTTTGACTGGACCATCACATAGACAACTACATGACGATGACGTGACAGTCATGTGACATCTGCTGAAAGCATGACAAAAATGTGCTTTTAGATAGGGGTAGGAGATATACATATAATTTTTTGAAAAAAATAAATGAAAAGGGATTTTGGTTGGTTAACTGCATAATTTAACTGTATATCTGTTAAACGTAATTCAACTTCATTTCATTTGAAAACACACCTGATCCTAGTCCCTTATTAGGGTTTTTTTTTCATTATTTTATTTATAAAAAAAAAAAAAAAAAGAGCAACCTCAAGCTCGTACCGTCAGATTCATGATTGTACAGGTGTCAAGCAATTACATATCTTAAATTGGCTATATAAAAGCAAACCAACATTGCTCTCCAACTCTAACCCTTATATGTGCAGCATCTCTTTTGAAGGCGCTTCACTGGAATCTCCTGAAAATCCACGAGAAAGGAAAAATAGGCTCCAATCCATTTCTTTGGACAGAGAAATCACGGCACTGACCATAGATTCCCGGCCGATCTCTCTCATCATCCGGGTTCTTAATTTCAGTCTCTGCCGTATTTCTTTGTTCAACGAGATGAGTTTGATCCAAATAATATCTTGAAGGCGGTTTTCTTTCTTATTTAATTTTTTTTTCCAGTCTTTCTTCAATTTATCTTGGTTTTCAGATCTACTGGTTCAAACATAAAATTGAAGTCTTGAGTTTTTTTTTTTTTTTTTTTTAGTTTGGTTTGCAGCAAACGACATAAAAATAGGCTTAGAAAATTAGGCCGAACATCGAGGCCATTGGGTCAACGTGGGATTATCTTTAGATTTACAATCTACTCACATTTATCAGTTTTGGTGGGTTGATTCTGAATTTGACGTACCCAAACAATCCACATAAGAAAAAAAAAATTCACTCGACCTTGAAAAATGAATGTATTTTTCTTCCTTGGGTTTTTGATATTAATCAAAATTCCAATTACCATATTATAATCTTTTTTTTTTCAATTTAATTTTGTAGCATTATATGTTGGGAAAAACTTTAATTGATGAAAACTATCACAAAATTCAAGATCTCATGTTAAATCATCAAAAAAAAAAAATAATCGAAAGCGTACCTAAATCTATAAAGACAAATTAGAGAATGATAGAATCTTCCACTGTCAAATCTCTTTAGATTTCTAAGATGCTTTATGGATTCTCTATTTTATTGGGGAAGGAGGATGAGAGCAAACGTATTATGATTTGACTTAGAGATCACAACGACCCTTATAATAACCCCTAATATACTAACTTAAATTAGATTCTCATCAACCCTAATTTAATTAGTATTGAGTTTCTATACATTAAAGCTCACACCCAATATATATATCTAGAGTCCAACTAATAGATACTTATTTGACCCTATTAAATTAGATAATCTATAATATAATTGTCATTTAATATGTACACCCATAATAGGAAATAATAAAATTCCCAACATAATACACATAGATGGAGTGAATTATGGTTGGATTTATAGGATAGAGGTTGGTATACCTATATAACTCGGGGGTGGATGCTTATCCATGTTATATATGGATCTTTTACGAAATGAATTATCCATATACCTAAATAAATATAGTAGTATCGACTCAAACTCAATTATTTAAGAAGAAGGATAAATGTCCCATCAACTCTCCTAAAGAGCGTTGTCCCACAAGTACAAAGTTGTTGCTTCTACTCCCTCTGTATTTGATTCACTTTATGCCTTTTACATAAACGGTCAATCTCTAAAGATGCAACTGATTAATGCATACCAAATGCCCCCTACTTACTTGTGCTCTAATTGGGCTTTTCACTCACACATGAAAATATGTGGTGATTGCAATTTTCACTTTGTTCATGATCAAATTCAAAAAGGTGAAGTACGAGGGAGTCAATAGTATTTTGACAACTCATTAATTTGTTTAAGAATTTTTAGTATTTTAATTTTTTTTATATGATTAAATTTTAAATTCAGATGATATGACACAATACTATTAGAGAAACTGTCAGTAAGATAGGAAATTGAGGATGACAAATCTTTATTCTAGGATCTAAGGCCGGTACGTACACATGCTCTCACTAGCAAAAGAAAAAAAGTTTCATTTATTCAGTCTTTAAAACAATATTAGGAATCTGGTCCCGCTGAATATTGATCATATGCGTTCTTAAGTGGGCTATAAAATGCACACAAACAATTAGCTCTCTAACCCTGAACCCTTCTCGTGTGCAGCCTCCTTTGGGAGGTGTTGCAGAGGCGGCGCTTCAATGGGAATCTCCTCCCCAAAATCCAGATCCCCATTGCAAAAGAAAAGAAACGAAAAGAAAAGGGTCCGATCTATGTCTTTATACAAAGAAATGACAGGAGAGCAGAAATCCTCTTTTGATTCCCAAATCAAGTTTCTCTCCTGTTTTTCTTTGTATAACGTCATGTATCGCATCCACTTATTATTCAACATATACATATATTTATGTCTTCTAGTTTTTGATGCAGTGATAATAATAGTGATGATAAATATATATACATATATTGTATATATATTTATGCAGGGGATGCTTGGTGATGTCTTTATAGACTTGCATTTTCGGAGAGTTTTGGGTTTTTAATAAAACTTTTATAAATACCTAAACTAAACTTTAAAATTTTATCACTTTGTTATTTCAAATCAAAATATGATTATTTTTTTATTTATATATAATTTCGAGAATAATAAAATAAGATCATATTTATTTATTTTTTTATATTTTTAAATTCTAAAACAGTTTTTTTTAATCAAATATATATGATCAAAAAACTTAATCTTCAATTGTCACTTCAAATCAAAAGACCTCCCACTTTTTTTTTTAGTAGCAAAGAAAAAAGAAAATTTTTTTTTTTGTCGTTCCTTACACACGAGGGATAACTTCGTCATTGTACTTGAGAAAAAGAAATCCAAAGCTGTAATCGTACCATTGGATTCATCAACCACAAGAGTAGCAGTTCCCTCACCAAAAAAAACAAAAAAAAAAAACACACACACACACACAAGAGTAACAGTAAAATCACAGCCATACACGTGTCACGCCACTTCCCAAATGTAGCTATAAATGGCAAACAAAACCCTTGGGGCAGTTTGAGGTTTGTTGTGGAGGCGGCGGTCGAAAGTCGAATCGGAAAACCGGTCCGGTCCATCTCTTTGTACATAGAAACGACAGCGGAAATCAAAGAGCCTTTTGGCTGATTTCTTGTCGTTTCAATCTCCGCTGTCGTTCTTTGTACAAGAAGATTCATTGGATCAGATAAAAATTCTTCTTCACTCTTCTCTGTGTTTTTTTTCCAATTTCTAGTTCTGCTCTGAAACCTTTGCTTTTGTTGTACTTTGAATACCTAATTTTTTTAGGTTATTTTTCTGGCAAAAGTATGTTTCTTATTTCATAGCCTTTCTGGGTTTTTTTTTAACCAGGTTATTGCTTTGATATTGAGATCTGTTAGATTAGATGGATTCATACATCTTTGTTTTGTTTTAATCGTATGATATGAATCGGATTATCTTGTTAAATTAGCTGATATTAATGGTAAAAAAAATATTTATAGTTTATTATATATTATATTAATAAATTAGACTGTAATCCAAATGAAAAGTCGTCTCAGATGCCGAATTGATAAATATTTTCACAAGTAATTCTAAATTATATAAATTTATTTTCTGCGCTTATAGATTTACTTAATGAATAATATATAACCTGTAATTATTTTCTTTTTCTCTTGGGAAAAAATAAATAATTTTTCGATTGCTGAATTGTAAAAAAGAGATCAAAAGCGTAATTCTCTTTCAATGAGAAGAAACTTGGTAGGGTTATCCAGTTATATGGCGCTAGGAAATAATTTCCTCTGAATTGATGAATACAAATTATTAAAGAATATGAAAAACGATATTTACCGATTTGAAATAAACAACTCCTTGCCATTTTTTTATTTTACAATTATGAGATCAGATGATTAATACAAGTAAGTACGCACCTTTTTGTTTTTGTTTGTTTGTTTGTTTTTTTTTTTTTTTTAACTTTTAGCTGCAAATATATATATATATATATATATATATTTTCTACAAATTACATATCCAATATTTTATCTACATTTGCACTTATATGACGGAACGTTAAAGAAATCCTAACAACAAGATAAACGAAACAATAAAGTTCTTAGTCAACAGAAATTGGGAATTCCAACAATATCCTTGTTGATAAACTGCTTTTAGAAATTCAAATTGTGGAACCACCATCTAGGATGTGATGAAACGGTAAAACTCACTAGTTTATCAGGAACCTGATTTCCTTAGTAGATTTCTTTTGCAAAAGCTGAACATTTAGCGTAGAAAAAAGCAAAACATATTATACTAATTCAATATATTACACCTTTATTCTTAGTAATATGAGAATTTAGGAAGAAAACGTGATGAATTAATTTCTAATGGGGTTTGTTAAAATGACAATCTCATAAAGTAAAATCAGCAAAATGATCCTTTTTTTTTTGTTATTATTACATTGAGCGACTCACTTGATCGTGCTGTGTAAATAGTAGGTCGCTAATGGTCGTTTTGAGGTCATCTAAAATTTTGGAAAAGTTATTTTTACTACAGCTTTTTATTAAGGTTACTTTTTTAAAGTTCTCTTTTTAACATGATTAAGATCTATATGGTAAAGTTTTTTGTTTTTGTTTTTAGTTAGTTGAAGAAAATAAGCAAAAACTCAAACTTTTGAGTAAAGTGTTTGAAATATCTTATATACATATATAAAAGTCTCAATGTACAGCTTTCCTATGCTCGACACATGTTCACCCTTTCGTCCCTTTATATATATATATATATATATATATATATTCTTCATTATGTTCGAAAAAGAGAATTAACAATTTTAATGTAGCACGTGCTTATAAACTAGTATTTATAAAAGAGTTTAGTAGGTCAAACAAAAAAATCATTTCATAATAAAAATCATTTTTGAATCCTATAAAAAAAAAATCATTTTTGAAAAAACAATGCTCATCTTTCAAACGATTTTAATTATTATTTATTTTTTAAAAGGGAAAGGGTAACAAATTGGCTATAAATAGCAAACAAATTTTGGCCTCCAAATCTAACCCTCCTTTTTTTGGGACTCCTTGCGGGGCGTCGCTTGACACTCCTGCAGAGGAGAAGGTCCAATCTATTTCTTTGTAAAGAGAAATCACAGGACCAAACAGTCTTTAGTTATCTATATATTTATATATATATATATATATGTATTATGTATATGTATATCAGGGTGAGTCGAGTCTCTGCTGTGTTTCTTTGTACAAGGAGATGTATTGGATCCCCTTAATATTAGACTTCTTCCTGTTTTCAATACAGTTTTGTTGTCTGTCTTTAGGGAAATGAATATCGGTCGATTTGGTAGGTTTTTGACCGGACCTGCTTATTATTATTTTTTTAATCGTTATATACTTGTATTTTTTTTTTTTTTTTTTTTGTAAGGTTGTAAATTTTTTTTTTTTTTTTTAACTTAAAGATTGTAAAATTGTTTGGTATGAAACTATAGGATTTTGGAATATTTCTTTGACTGATTTAGAATTTTTATGTTCATCATAGTTACGGATGAAGTTTTTTCCAGATACTTTCATATATATTGTAGTTTGTTTCTTTGTTTATAGTGGTTCAAACATAAACGTGAAGTGTCCACGGTTGAGGGTTTCTTCATTTGTTTGCAATTGCTTTTTATAAATTCTTTTTGTTTGTGATCACAAGTTGATACATTTTTTCATGAAGAACTTTGAAAATTTAATATCAGATTTATGGGGAAAAAAATGTAATATTTTAGTCCCTATTGTTTCACCCATTTTGGTCATTCTATTCGAAATGGCCTTTGTGAGAAAATAATAATAATAAATAAAATTTCGATTGCAAATTACTGCCAAAAAATCAAAATTATATTGTCTCAGATACATATGTATATGTTTTGATTGAAAAATGTCACATAGATCGTGAAATTACATGAACTGTCTGACATGGTAAAAGATGCAACTTTACAAACCCTAGATTAGATTCAGCTGCCGCCCTTGTATTAATTTCATATGGGAAAATAAATCTCAAAACTACTAGTCTTTTTTTTTTTGCCCCCTACTTTTGGTTTCTAAACGACAATATTTTACATGCTTGGGATTAAATCAAATTATATCTATTTTTAACTGAAACAATAAGATGAGGAATATTTTCCTCTTGATTCTTCTTCTTCCTTTTTTAATTATTATTATTTTTTATTTTTATTTTTTTTATTTTTTATTTTTGTGAAAAGCACTAATGACACAAATTTAAAGACTATCGTACCAACGTAACACAAAATTCGACACTAGACTAATATGACATAAATATAAAACTAAATTTGTATCATGTTGGTGGGAAAATTTGTATCATGTTGGTTAAAAAAAGAAAGATTATTAATATCATATGGCCTCCCTCCTTATCGTTTATAAAAAAATCCCGATGCCCACCAATAGAACATACTTAATTTTTAACCCTTTTAAGATAGGATGATTTGTAGAATTATCGTTCAAAAAGCACATTTTTAAACTCATACCCTAATTAAAATAGCTTCAATTTTTTGGACCTCTAATGAGATAAGTATGAAGGATAAAAAATTCAAGCAAAGAAAGCATAAAAAATAATTTATTATTTAAGGAGTTTTTTTCTACAACTTTCTCTATAAAAGATATTGATTCATTTTTGCCATCTAAAATTAAACTTTGGAAGAACATGTAGGGGTGAATGAGTTAATAAAAAAGACAACTGTAGGATCTCATCAACAGGGAAATCGGAGGTTCGAATCTCCAGCCAACTCATGGGAGTGTTCCTACCTACGTGAACTTTAAAACGAGAAATGACAAAACCACCACCAGATCCTTTCCTTTTAGCCAAAATAAATAAATAAATAAATAAAATAAACTTTGGAATGCTTGCCGTTCAGTCTACTCAACTAGAAAAACCTTTTAGGGCCCGTTTGGTGCACAAGTTCAGTTTGAGTTGAGTTAAGATTTTTAAGTTTGCATAGTAAATTTTGTTGACTTTTTCAGAAAAGACAAAAAACTTTTTCAGAAAAGACAAAAAACATGATGAAAAAAGTACAGTTTAATTTAAAATGAGATGGAGAACCAAACGGGCCCTTAGTTTTCAAAATAATCACAAGGCTTCCAGTACAATAACTTTTTTTTTTCGTTTTTAATTTTTCTAATATTGGGAAAGAAAAAAAAATGTTACTATTCTATTTTAAGATGAGGGGAAAACTAACATTCAATAGCAAGAATTTTAAATATATGCTTACTATTTTCTTAGTTAGAAACGACTGTATTCAATCTATTGAAAAGTTCTACACATAAGCATTAGCCAAAAAAAACTGCCTCAAGATTCTTCATGCAACTGTTTTGTCCAGTCAAACTGCGCCCAATCACGAGCGAAACTCTTAACGGCTTGCTTTTGTTCCTCGGTTGATGTGTGTCTCCGGTGATGGCGACGATGCATGTCTTCCTCCTGTACCTTCAGTATTCCCCTTACGATATTCAGGCCAAAGTTACTCTTAAACTGAGTTTCATCGTCAATCGGATGGAGAAACCCCTTCTTAAGACCAAATTCAACATGGAAGTATGGCAGGTTTTCGGGATACGATTTATGCAGTCCTTTTACACTGGTGTCGATGAGTTTCTTGGCGTTGTGTTGGCTCCATTCGCTTTCAGCTTCCTCTATTTCCTGAAATCAAAAAATTGAAATAGAAACGTATGAATATAAGAAAGGATCCAGATAAAATTTTAAGAGACGATATAAATAATGTATAAACTGACCATTTTAAAGTAATGAGGAGCTTCTTCAGCAAGTTCTCGGGGCAAAGGAATGCACTCGATCATACAATGACGGCGTTGTTTTGCCAAACCCATCACTGTTTCGAGAAACACCACATCCTTGTCTTGCTCGTTAAACATCATAATGAGGCATTTCTTGAAGTTTCGAATTTCTTCCCAAACATAATCATCAACACTTCTTGTGGATGGTACATGCTGTTGAGAAAGTTTAGAGGTCAAAATCTCCTCAACGGGTAAATGATTTCAAACATAAAGTTTAGAGGTCAAAATCTCCCCAACGGGTAGATGATTTCAAACATAAATAAAAGATGGAAGGGGAAATCCAAACAAATTTTTGGTAACAAAGAATTTATTTTCATCTTTTCGATCAATTTAAAACAGGGTGATCAATCTTTTCAGAGAATTCACACAAGAGTCTACTCCATATTATAATTAAGCACAGCTACACCTAAAAGTAAAACTATACTTTTTCCACCCGTCTTTTTTCTCTGTTTTCTTGAAAGGTGACGTTAAAGGGTGCAATATCTAAAATCTAAATCCCTCCACTCCACTGTTTCCTAGTTGACGAATCCCTCACGAATAAGTGAGATCACATTAATTTTGCAACGAAGTACGAGAAGCAGAATAAGAATAAGACTAAGCTCACCTGCATCGGCAAAATACAACAATGGCCTGGCACTAGAGGCTCCCATTGAGGCAACATCAAGTATGTGAAATTCGCTACCGCCACAACTAGATGTGCTGGCCTTCTTGGATTCTCGTAGCAAAAAATGCAGTCTTCTTGCTTAATTGAGAAACGACTTCCAACAGTATTCCTCTGGGAAGCCTGATCATTATCGGGCTGTTTCTTCCGTGACTTTCTCCTTGGACCATCATCAAAGTCATACTCATCATCCACCTGACCGTATGTACTATATTGTTTGTTCTGCATTATCTTTTGAGCTAGATGCCTATCAGCATCGTCCTCATTCTTCTTGTGCCGAAAAGACATGTCCTGTATAGCATGTCTAGATAAAGAGGACATCTTTATTAGATTGGTAATACTAGTAATAAATTATCATTAAGTTAAAATAGAAGTCCATTGAAACCCATGAAATGCATGTCAAATTAAACAAAAACAAGTTTGTTGGCAAAAATTTTGTAAACCACGGTAATCTCTATGTAGTTTTTTAAAATTGTTCTAAGAAAAAGAGCATCAAGATACAAGAAAGGAGAAAAAGGTTAGCAATCAGAAAATGCATGATTACCGGTTTGAGCTTTCCACTCTCCGTGGTCTAAAGACATCTTCACCACTGTCCTGCTTAGCCTTGATATTCGCCACTTCTTGCTAATAAACAACAAACAAATAAACAAATAAATAAATAATCTGCACCTAAAATGCAATAAGTCATGCCAGACTGACAAGAGCAAGAATTCCTTTTTCATATGATTGCTGCGCCCCAAGCAATTATATGTGTGTGCGTTAAAATAGTAACTCGTGCACATTGTGTATATTAGAAAGATGATAAAGAGATTAAGCAATGAGAACCATAAAATGGGCCTTACCAAAAGTTTCTCAGCTTCTTCATGCTTTCCTTTCATATTAAGCTGTAAAGCCTTAGCTGCCAGTTGGTTTGCGCTTAATGAGGAGTCCTTGACTGCTGAACTTGTTTCGATTTCTGATTCTAGATTTTCTCTGGCAGGACCATCAGATTTATTACTCTGCTTCTGAAGAACTTCCCGCATAAAACTTCCATCGTTCGAAAACTTATTTAAACTAGACACGGCTTCAGAAATAAGGCCAGCATCTTCTGTAGAGACATTCTGACTTTTACGCTTTCCCCAGGATAAAGAATCTTTTACTTTAGGCTCCCTCATTTTAGGTCGATTGAGAGATACGTCCTTTAGGTAGTCCCGACTAGTGCCCTGATAATATAAATTGTGCTAGAATTTAAGCACGCAGGTAATATCCACACACAGTAAAATCAAATAAATACCAAAATCAAAGCAAACCATAACAATCCTAAATTCCCAATCATTGCCAAGTAACTTCAAATGGAGAGCAACCGTGATAATGAATTTCAAAATTACTCTAGGCCTAAAAGGAGAATTCATTAATTTCAGAATTATTTATGATATTCTCTATTGTTTAGGATTTTACGTGTTATCTTAATTTTCCTGGTTGTGCTAAAAAGACCCGTCTGCAAAGAGGTTTGTTTGGTGTTGCTCTTGCAGACAACAATGAAATTAACGTATTAATTATTCTTCCCTTAAAATTCGTCCTATCTCTATACTTCACCATTTCTATATCTGGTTCTGCATTACCTTTTCAATATTCTTCTTATGTTGACTTTCTGAACCTGCTTCACTTTCCTCAGTGAGCCCTCTTTTTCTACTGTTTATGGCATGCAGATGAGCACGAGATGGAGCAGCTTTATGAGATGATACAGATGCAGCCAGTTGACCAAGAGAACCCCACCGCTCTTCGACGACCTGTATAATTCAAATGCTTAAAAGAACACCTCTAGCTGTTAATATAAGCAAAATATTGAAAACAAGGGAGCGCACCTCCTCAATCCTCTTTCCATCTCTAGCTGCTTGCTCTTTGGCACGCTTCAATGCTTTCAGTCTCCAACTTGCACCTCCATCTCCAATAAGAGCAGAAGATGGAAGATTGCTGCTGCCCGCTTTAGGTTTGTCCTTTTCTTCTGGATAACCACTACCGTTGTCCTTCAAATATGGATTTAGTTCCCTTGGATTGACCTTCTTTATCTGGGTTCAAAGACAGAAAGTGTTGATAAATAGTAAAGAACCATGAAATCCTAAATACTAAAGGAGATGGGCAGCACTAGAAGTGTACGTGTCAAAAAGGTAAAACTATTGATACTTCTAATGTCCAATCTTTCAACTCAACTATTTTTCAAATGAAAAGAAACAAGGGAAGGAAACAAAAAGAGGTCTTGTAAGCCCCAGGCAAGCAAGAATTTACAGTGATAATATTTGTAGTGTCTCATATCTAACGTTGCAATACACGATGTGTTGACCATTGAATTGTATTTTAACAAGCAATTAGTATTGACAAATAAAACAAAATAATCAGATCTTGGTCAGAACCTTATCAACTCTTGACCACGCCATTTTGATTAAAAAAAGTATAAGAGTTGGATCACCACCATCAACCAACAAAATGCAGTTTCCATACAATATGATAGACAAGCAAATTGTATCTAAAAAAATCACAACTACCAAGGTTCTGAAATAGATTTACAATCTGAGACTCAGAGCGTACCTCCTCATCCTTAGCTTCCTCTGGCTCATTCTCAACAGCAACTGCAGGTCCTCTATCCATCTTAGTTCCAGCTCTAAGCATCCACTCTAACCCCATTTCCGCCCTTACAATTTCCTTGTCTTTCAAAGAATTAGCTCCTCCACTGTCCTCTATAGAAAGCAGAAGAAGATAAACTTCAATGAAATGGAAGTGCACATGGACCTCATCACTAAAACCGAATCCTATTGAAATTCAGAATTCACATCTGAAAAGGATTCAAATTTACAGTCCTCCTATCAACTTTAAAACACTATATAATCAGGACGTATTGACAAGTATCCATGCCCATAAGAATTGAGGAAACCCATCCCAACACTAAACCCTAATTAGATTTTCTTACCTTTTGCCTATGATGCAAATACATGACTTCTTATTCATTCTACTCTTACATTTTTGCATTATTCTTTGCTATTTCTTTTCTTCTATCTTTTCCCATTATATACAATCTATATAAAACAGAACAAGACCATTTTTCAAACAACGACGTGTATCAAACAACTGGGCCCATATAGCATAGAAACTTACCAGACATGTCATCTTCTGCGGCGTCTCCTTTACCCCTTTTCTCTTTTCTTTTCCTTTTATCTTTCTTACTTCCTTTAGTCTCATCCCCAGAGCTATCATCAACATCATCATCCCTTCTTTTACCCTTTTTCGTCCTACGATGCCTCTTTCCGTCTTCCGAACTATTCTCACTGTCACTTTCTGATGAATATGATGAAGACGAATACTCATCGGAAGAGTACCACTTCTTCTTTCTAGAGCTTCTCTTAACTCTCTCAAGCTCTTCATCCGAACTACCATACTTGGAACTCCTCTTTTTACTCCTATCCTTCTTCTCCTTTCGACCTGATTTCTTTCTCTCTTTTTTCAAAGCATCCGCACTATCATCCTACAATCAAATTTACCAAAAATTGCTCATTAGTGGATTAAGCATATATTTCATTAACTGGAAAAAAAAAAAAAAATGTCCCTATACCATGTTATAACCTATATCTTGAGTATACAAAAGTTATATACTCAAGATTGCAACTCTAATTTCAGACTCATAGAAAAATTGAATCTTTTTAAGCACTACAAGCTAATCTATACATAAATGTCATTAACTAATGTTTAGTTATACAATTTTAATCACAGGCTGCAAAGGTCAAATTCCTCAGTTCATGAATTTAAATTAGTTGTTAACCCAGAAAAAAGTACAAAATACAAAATTTTCACTTAAATACGAAATTCGGAGGCACAATATTGAGCGTACATATATTTTTCACAAACTGAAAACAAAGGGTATTAAATACTGAAAGAAAAATTAACAAGAAGAAAGATAGATTTTTTTTTTTAAATTACCTTATCAATCTGGTCACGGGGTATGAACTTGACTCCTCCAAACATAGTTCCAAATGCTCCCAAAAATGAGTGAAAAAAAGGTTTGCCCGCAAAATTTCCTAACAAAGAAAATATAATTCAAACAACACCCCTAGAGAATGAGTTGGGTTTTATAAAGTATCTGGAAAATTGAATGATAACAACATCAGAAGTTTCTGGAAAATTCATGTTCAGTCTCGAAAATGAGACATCTTCTAAACCCAAATTCTCCGCATCAAGTCGTGAATTGTGAGATCTTTTTTCTGAATTGTAGAGAGAGATTGAGAATAACAGAAGGAAGGAGAGAGAAAATTCGTACCTTGGATTGGATAGGAAAGAGGAAAGACGAAAGCTGCGAAAGCTTTTTAAAGTGAAAGAGGCTGATTGAGTTTTGTGTTTTGCTGTCGTGAGGAAGGAGAGAGAGACCAGAGAGTCAAAATGCAGAGCGGTTTGCAGAGGTTAATTTTGTAATTTTCTTAATTACAGTTTTACATTACGTGAGGATATCATTTCATGTGAGTTGCACGTGAGGATTCTTTTTTTTTTTTTTTTTTTTATGTATAAAGAATTCTTTCATGTTAGAATCACCCTTCATAACATTTTAGTTAATTGTTTTTTTTTTTTTTTAATGATAATTATTTCAGAAGTATTTTGTGAATAATTTTACAAACGCATGAGATGTTTTGGCATTTGAATAATTAGAGAGATAAAAGGGGTATTTAGGTTAAGTAGTGCTATGGATTTTTTTTTGGTATAAAATTAGATCGGAGCTAAACTTATACCTGAAGTTGAAACGGAGTTATGGTTTTACTGTAAATTCACACTGTTAAGATGTAGAGTTTGAATCTTTCATATTTTGAGTTTGAATAAACAAATAAGTAAAATAGAAGCTGGAGAACATGTAGCACCATTAACCAAAGAAAGAGACGAAAAAACATAGATGGGTTGGTTAAGGTCATAATAAAAGATGGTGTTTGAAACAATTTGTGTCAGTGATTATTTATGTTAACTGATCAATCCATCTCAATAACTAAAGAGGTTAGGCGGTGGCTAAACAATAATATCGTAGCGTAATAGTTTATACTATTGTTGCTGTCGGGTTGTATCGGATTGGCCTATTGAGAGAAGAAGTCAAGATGTTCGACGAAATGGCTAGTCGAGGGATTCTAGCACTGGATTCATGGATTTTGCAGAAACGGTCTTTCGAAGGCAGCCGTGCGAGTTTTCGATTGAATGATATGACAAGAAATCTTGCCTGATGAAGTTGACATTCACGGTTATGTTTGAGTTGATGGTGGGAAGAGGTGTTGTAGTAAATGTCTTTGTCTTTAGCTACATTATATTGATAAGTGGCTATTGCAAGAGCTGGAAGATTGATGAAGAAATACTACAGTATTCCGCTCTTTCGAAACATGCGTTGCAAAGGATTGAAGCCCGATGAGGTAACTTACACCATAATTTTGAAGGGCAAATATGTCCGGCAGGTAGAGTTAAAACGGCAGTTAAGCTCGTTGACGACATGAAAACCAGTGGCCAGTCTCCTGTTCTATCTGCATATGCCATTTTGTTGGCTGCACTCTGCAAGAATCGAGAAATAAACGAGGTGGCGAACTTGGTCCCGTCTCTCAAGAGTTCTATGTCTGAGACTTGTTTTCAGCTTCGGAGCATACTAATTTATGGCCTGTGTTAAGTTGGTAGAATAGAATAAGCTACAAAAATATTTGATAAAATTTCAGAGAAAGGCTTGGTTCTTCAAAATAACGTTTTATATAAAAGCTTCTTGATATCTAAGAACTTGCCAAAATTATTCACAAAGTACAAAAAGGATCCAACAGCATAGATCCCAAACACACCTACCCAGGAATTAATAGGCTTTGACATAATTTGCTCAAACCTACATGTGACGATTTATTAATCTCTACTTCCGCATTGTCCTCTTCCGGCCACGAGACCTACTTGTTTGAGCACCCTTTGAGGTGCCCATTACATTCTTCGAAGATTCTTCCTCACTTTTCTCATCGTCACTTCCATCATCAAAACTTTCTGTTTTGTCCGTGGACTCTTCCTCTTGTGGCAACTTCCCATCAGCAGGATCGTGTTTTGCAAGTTGAGCTCGCAAATCTCTGAGTTTTGCTTTCTTTGAATTCAAGACTTCAAGAAACTAGAATCATGAAGGGCACAAGTTATGATGCTTGAAAAACATTGGTAAATAAAACTTGCTTGTTTGGTGCAGTAGATTTAGATACAGAACAATTATGACAAAAACTCATCTCTATGGACAACGTTCGATAAGTTGTAGCTGAAGAGAAAAACTGCCTATACAAATATCCACATACTCGCAATTTAAGAGAAATGGAGACGATAACTAACGAACTCATAAGACAACCAAGTTAAGAAGATACATTTTTTACTTCTAGCATTAAGCTTCACTAAATATCAAACTGAGCAAATATCAAGGAGTATAGTTATATCTAAAAAGAAAAAGAAAAACAGATTATAAACTGCATCATTTATCCAATCTTCTGACCAATCCAAGGGGAAACAAAAACAAAAACACAAAACAAAACACACTTTCTGGACATGATTTACGGGTCTTGACACCAATCTGTGACCTTAATAAAATACGGGATACAACTGAACTATACTCATTAAAGAACACAGACACATGGATCATAAAACACAATCACTCAGGCTCATGACTAACAAGGCGGGATCAATTGAATATGGTTCTCTAGAGGGCATAGATGATCAAGTTTCAAGATCCGTTTACAGATTCATGAAAAATTGATAATAAATAAAAATAACAAAGAGACATGTACGTGTTAAAAAGTGCAGTTCACCCGAAAAAGAAGAAGCATTAAACTGCAGACCTTTGCGTATAATGCAGATTCAAACTCTATTTTCTCACTGCTGATCTTCTCACTCTGTTCTAAACACTTCTCGACTTCCACTTTCAGCCTCTCAAAAGCTTGAGTTTTTATTAGAACTTCTTCCTACAGAAAGTGGTACATACATTAGCAAGAACAGCATACACCAAAAAGAGTTTGATAGCTCTATTACGACCCCATGTAATGTGTGGCGTCTAGAAGTTTTACTGAGCATAGATTAATGGCTTAACAGGTTGCTGAATGAGTAGGCTGATACACAATAACATATGCTTCTCATTGTCCCGCAAAACTAATCAGCAAGGAATTATTTATAGATCAATTTGGTTAAAATGGAAGACTTGGTAAAAGAAGCACAGATTTTGACCTTGTAAACCAATACACCATCTAATATTCTAACTAGCGTAACATGCCTAACACTATAGCAACATTAGAATCAAACAATCTGAAACAAGATACATGGATCCATACATCTTTTCTACATCTTTAAACCAAACTTCTCTGAAATTGTCGAGCACAAATCTTGGTTCCTCCCGGCCTTTTGATTATATCTTGACAGTGACTAAGAAATTTCATATTTAGACAGCGGATTCAAATTTTTCCCTTGACACAGCGGTGATTACAATATATATGCAGCACTTATAAGTCAAAACATAACGCACACCAATCATCAAGACCAAGAGACAATATTGCACATACTTACACTTAGCCTTATGTTTGCCTCCATGAGAAAGTCCAATATCTCCGCTGTAGTTTTCTTACTATCAGGTGCTGGTTGACACTTCCACCGCCATTGTAGCTTAGTCCCTTCCTTCTCAAAAGTCCACGACAACTGCAAATCGCAATGTTAGAGAATGATAAATACTTCTCAGTGACTGTTCCACATCAAAAATAGCATCACATTCTTAAATTTACCAAGTTAGTCCCTTTAATATACTCATTTCCATTTTGCAATATTAGCAACTCGGATTCCCACCGCTTTAACAACTCAACTCACGAAGAGCGTCTCGGTTAGCAACCCAAATCCTTCTCAAAAATTCAAACTGTGATGGAAAATTCTAGAGCTGTTGACTAAGCTTTCAAAACTTCAATTACAGTCCAACAGACACAACTAGCCTAACTTACTTTTGAAGCTCCTAAAACTCAAAAAACTGAACAGTACCAACTAAACATTTTTCAAAAACAGTAAAAAAAGAAAGCAAATTAACTTTGTAACTTCCAATACCCGAGAAATGATTAAGATAACAACTATTAGAAACACTACTAGCTTGTTTGGCACTTCATCCGAAGATTGTTTTTGGGCACTATTTAAAATTTATTTATTTTTTAATAGTTTTTCCTTGCAAATATTTGAATTTACTGTTCTAAATATTTCTAATTATTTTCTCTTGTGTCACCATCACATTAATAAATTATAGTTACCATAAATAATTATAGTCGCGATTATTGCTAATTGTTATAATTAACAGATTAATCACAGAGGAACGCCACCATAAAACACAGGAAATAAAAATGTATAGGAAAAATGTAAATATATAAATAAATAAAATAAAATAATAAAAAAGAAAGAGGGACAAACTCTTTTGTGGCCATCTCCGGCGTTGGCGAAGCCATAGACGGAATCGGGCTGCTGAAACCCTAAGTATCTCTCGGCCAACGCCACGTACTCCGGCACCGGCTGGTCCCACTGAGCCGCTCGATCCCTCACCTCGTCTTCCGACGCTGCACAGATTCAATCAAGCAAAATTCAAACCCTAACGACAATCGAAAATCCCTAAATCAAATTGAGTTCAAATGAAGAAGAAGAGAAGAAGAAGACCGGGGCAAATCCAAGCGTGGAGGCCATCGGTGACGGAGAGGTCGAAGTGAGAGGCGAACCAGGTGGCTTTGACGAAGATTGAATTGGAATCTTTGGGTTCCAGCTTCAAGCAGGTGTGCCTGGCCGATTCTTCTTCCATTGTTGAAGTTGTCTTGCTTTGGAAGCTTTTGAGTTGTTGGCCAATTTTGTTGTCTGTGTGCAGATATATATAAATATGCGGAGACTTGGAGAGTGTGATTCAGAAACTTCCCGCCATTTCAACTGAAGAGTGAGTCCGACTAAAAAAAAAAAGAGGGGATCTGAAACGTGTAAACGACAAGAATGGAAAGAAACAACAACACATAAAACGACAACCAAATGGAATGACAAAAACGGGTAAAACGGACAATTAAGGGAGAGGATAAAGGACAAATGAGAAAAGAGTAATGTAAGGGATAATAATTTTAATTCTAATTTTTTAAGTACCAACTTACGTGCTATTTATTAATTGATAGAAATAAATAATTAATATAGTAATATTTTAACTGTTTACTAATAAAATAATGACAACTTACGTATTATATATTTAAAAATTATAATTAAAATTGGTGTTTTTAACATTTTTGACAAGAAAAAGATAAATGCCGAAGGGAATAAATGATGACGTCAGATATTGAACAAAAAAATAGTGGAGAAAACGATTAAAAAATCAGACGATAACACCAAAAGGAAGTAAACGACAATAAAGTAATGAACCATGTGAAATGGAAAAACGACAACAGCGTAACACAAACACCACAAAAAGGGGGTGCAAATAAACGACAGGAATGAAGAAGAGAGAAGGAGATTAAAAACGACAAAAATATTAGAAATAGAATGAAAACAATCTCCAAACGACAACAAAAAATGAAACGACAAGATTCTAGAAAACTACATAAGCGTACAAAGGACAAGACAATAAAGGACACAAAATTAATAAACGACAAAAAATCGATACTAGTGTAAACAAAACTAATATTTTAGTTACTAATTTATGCTTTGTTTGTCCATAGTTTAACTTCAATTAAATTATAACTTTTTTTTGTTAGATTTTTATCTTTTTTTTTAAATTAATAAAAATTATAATTAATTTTTAAAAAGTCAACCAATTTCAACTTAAAAATTATAACTCCAACCAACGATCCAAACAGACACTTATTATCCAATTTTCACCCTTTTTTTTTTTTTTTTTGGCTTCACTAGGACTTAAATTGTTAAGGAATTTCACAAATGAAAAGTAAAATTAGAATGGTAGGGGCTAGAACAATCATCGGAGTTTAAATTTTTTTTTTTTTTTAAAGTCATTTGTTTCACTATCTTATTTGTAATCTATGTCTCTTCTTCTTTTTTTTTCATTTTCAAAAAAATTAAAGTCTCAAAAATCCATAATTTTTTTATTTTGAAACAAAAATAAGATGATTATTGTATTATTACAAATGATGAGATAAATAAAACAAAATTTATATTGTATATTTTTATCCCCGAACATATTTCAATATATACTATTTCTTTTTAACAGTTTATTTTCAATTCACACTTAACTAAACACACATTCTCAAACATGTATTCATTTCTAACAAATAAAAAATAAAAAAACTCTACTATAATTACAACAATTGGTGTTGCAAACGGGTTCCAAAACATTGATTTTGGCCACTTCTAAAAAAGGGGTTTTTTTTTTTTATAGAGGAAAAAAGAGCCAATGGCTCTTAAAATAGTTAATACTAGTTTAATGCCCGTGCGTCGCATAAGAAAAGAAAATAAATAGATAAATAAATAAGAAAATTAAATAATATTTAATAATGACAGTTGGTTATGATAAATAATATAATTACAATAAGTTTTCAAAAATATAAACAAAAAAAAAAGTTCTTCAATAGTTTTCTTTGCATTCTTATTCCAAACCATCATCACCGTAAGCTAGAAAAACAAATTAATATAAATCAAAAAGCGAAAAACAAAATACATAATCTAGGGGAGGAAAAAAAGCTAAAAATAACTTATAAAAATCAAAAACAAAACAAAAGAAAGTAGACCATACCTATATTTTGCTCCATCTTTTTTGTCTTTAATTTTTTTTTTCAGGATCTCTCTCAATCATAAAAATGTAAACTAATAATAATAATAATAATAATATAAAAAACTTTTCTCTAGTGACGCATAGATAAAGATAGAGAAATAAAAATGATCACGATAATTAAAAAAAAAAAAACAAAAGGAGAAAAAAACTCAACAGAGAAAAAAAAGATTGGAGAAAAACAACAAAATCAAAAACAGATTCTATTATTTTTTTTATTTACTGTTTTTTACAAAAAAAAAAAAAGTAAATTTCAGTTAGATTATATACATGCAAAACACAAAAATGAACTATAACATCTAAAAAAACAAAACCCAACAAATGAAAAAGCTAAAAAAAACCAAGCACTAGATCGAAAAAAGAAAATAAAAAAAATTTGAAAATCGGAAATGTAGAAACAAAAATCATTAAAAATTATAAAATAACAAAAATACGAATAAAAGATGAATAAAAAACTAAACTTTAAAATTTAAATCTTAGAAAGCAGGAAAAAAAAAAACAAAACAAAAGGGAAAAAAACTAAAATGGAGAAAAAAATTAAAGAAAAACAACCAAATCAAAAACCAATTTTATTTTATTTTTTTATTTATTGTTTTTACAAAAAAAATAAATAAATAAATTTTAGTTAGATTATATATATACAAACATTACACTTTAACATATCTTCAATGAACAAAATCAAAAATGCACATTAAAAGTGTAATAATGTCTAATTATTATAGCTATCAGAAAAAGTAACTACAAAGGAAGGGTAAAATTATCTATAAATAATTTTAAAAGGACAAAGTTATCCTAATACTGTCACAAGCTGTAAAAATAACTAAAGCCCAAGAGTAAAATTGCCAATTGACAAAAAAAAGATAGGATAAAACCGGAATAACATTGTTGCAAAGGATAAAAGCAACTACAAATGAATGACAAAATCGTCCATTAATAATTTTAGAAAAACAAAGTTGTCCCAATATTATATCAAATAATCAAAGTAACTAAAATCAAAGGGCAAAATTGTCAATTGATCCAAAAAAATAAAGGGTAAAACCGGCATAACACTGTAACAAAAAAAAAGTAATGAAGATAAAAAAGTCATTATACTATTAAAAAAAAGTAAAAATTACTGTAGATACTATAAATCACTGTAACAAAATAATTGTACTATTTCTATAACTAAAATATCGAAAATAAAAAAATAAAAAATAAAAATAAAAACAAAATCCACTATGGAACATGGTTGAAAAAACAAAAAAAAAAAAAAAAAAACACATTTTTATTATATTATAATAATAATAATGTTGACCGATCAATCAGTGATGGTTAATAATCAATTAGTGGGTCAATAATTGATCAACTTTACCAAAAGTGTAGTAGTGGTAAAAAATGTTCTAATCAAGTTAAAAAAAAAAAAAAATCATCAAAAGAGGTACTGGCATAAACTAAACAACGTCAGATTCGCACTCACCGAGGAATATCGTTTCGTTTGAATAGGTATATTTTATATGAGACCAACCTAATTGCCACTCACTCTCTGAGTTCTGCTCAGCGATGATAAACTAAACTAAACTAAACGAAACATTCTGCCAAAATCCAGGGAAAAAAAAAAAGATGGCTCCGAGATTCTCACACTCTGCTGCGATTCTTTTGCTCTTCTTCCTCTTGCCCTTCACTGCAACTTTCGGAAACAGCCATGAAGATCCAATAATCAAAACAATGGAAGATTTCTCAGGTTACCCAGTTCATGATTCTCACTCTTTCATCTCTAACTCTCTCTCTTCGCTCTCCGTTGATGCTCAAAGTTTGCAGAATCAGGTAAAACCCAAAACCAGTTCTTTTGTTTACATTGTAAAGGTTTTTTTTTTTTTTTTTTTTGGGTTCATATGTTTTGTTTATTTAGTTCTTTTCTTCATTGGGTCTGTTTTGTTATTTTAATCTGATGGTTTTTGTGGGGATTATTAGATTGATGAGCTTTCAAGGCTTTCGGATTCACCTGCCCCTTCAGTGACCAGGATTCTCTACACTGAGAAGGATGTGTTGGCGCGAAGGTAAGTGGTATCATAGGTTCGAAAAGTAAATTTGAATCATAAATTTAAAGTTTTACGAGTAGAAAACATTTTAAGTAGTACCCGAAAACAGTCTCCAAACGGCGATCGATACGGCCTCTAAGTCTCAACTACATGAACTTGGCAAAGATACAAGTTTGAAGGGAAGGAAAAATAACAAATGATAAATTCTAAACCTTACAAATTATATGTTAATTTGCTTGCCAATTCCAAGCGTGCTTGAAATAGTAATGATACAAGTTTAGAGCCATTCTTAGTGTGCATAATTACATTCCAATGAACTTGATAAGACGACCTTCATCTCTGTTGATTCTTTTTTGTGTTTATTTAATTGCAGATTCATTAAAAACTTGATGGGATTATCTGGTCTATCTGTTAGAGAGGATGCCGTTGGCAACATCTTTGGCCGATGGTGAGTATAGGCATGTTTTGATCCTTGAGTTTTCATGTGTTTGGAAAATTCCGAAATCAGCCGAACTCCGAAAACCTTAATTCGAACTGGAAATTTTGTAATTTTAAGTCATTTCTGTTGAAGACTCTAGGGTCTTAAGAAGTTTCATTATCCACATCTATTCTCAACCCTATTATTGCCTTCAGTGTACTTTAAAGAGTATTGCTGAATTATGTGCCGAATTATGTGGAGCCTAATTCTTCCTCTGATTATTGCGATATTCTGCAGCGGAAAGTGGTTGTAGCTCTCACATGGAGAGCGAACTACTATAAATCCTCTGTGTGTGTTATGTTTATTTCTTAGCTCTTCTCATTTTCTTATTCTCTTGAGCATTCGGAATTGGGAAATTCTTAACTAGTATGAGAAGATAAAAAAGTTCCATCAAATTAAGAAATTCTCTCTTTTTCTTTTCTATTATGTGGTTGGCTCTTTGTTCTAATTTCTCTTTATACATATGGTTGTGATTTTATATTACCTATTCCCTTACAGTATAGTTTTTTTGATACTTGAAGATCATCTGGACTTCTCTTCGTAAATTTAGCGGGTCACATTGTTCTTTTGTTGTAGTATTTCCTTAAAAAAGTGGCTTTAGACATGTCCTGTCTCTCTTTCTTTTGTGCAGGGAAGGCCTTCAGCCAGAGCTTGCTGCTGTTGCAACTGGTTCTCACATTGATGCCATTCCATACTCCGGAAAGTATGATGGTGTCGTCGGTGTTTTAGGTGCTATAGAAGCCATAAATGTTCTGAAAAGGTTTGAAAATTTCCCAATTGACATTGATTCTGGTCTCAGAATTAAATTTTGCGTTATATCTGTGCATCTTTTCTTCTTCCACGGTCATAAATAGTAGTTGCTTTTCGTTGTTTATATTATGCTACTTCGACTTTACAGGTCTGGATTCAAACCTAAAAGGTCTTTAGAAGTTATATTATTCACCTCAGAAGAGCCTACTCGCTTTGGAATCAGCTGCCTGGGAAGGTTAGTACTTTAGTACTTGGCAATAATGTTTCAAAAAATTTATCAATTAAATATACCAGTCCATTTTTTTTTTTTCTAATATATGTTTGTTTAACTTATAATGATTAACTTCAATCAGAAGGTGCATGTTCTCTATTAACTTCAGTAAATTTGTTTGCTAGTAATCTTCTTATGTATTATGGCAAACTTGCAGCCGCTTATTGGCAGGGAGTGAGGCGCTTGCAAATGCTCTTAAGACAACAGTTGACGGCCAAAACATATCCTTCTTCGACGCTGCAAGATCAGCTGGCTATGCCAATGATCAAGATGACTTATCCAGTGTGTTTCTAAAGAAAGGAACCTACTCCGCCTTTGTGGAGTTGCACATTGAGCAAGGGCCCATCTTGGAGGAAGAAGGTTGGCCTTTGCTCTCATCGTTCTTTCCCTTATTTATTTTTTGCCCCTAAACGGCCTTCGTTCTATGTTATTGGTGGCAGTAGGGCTCAAATGTTGGGACTCCAATAATGCATGTTATTTTCTGATCCAGGTATATCAATTGGCATAGTAACTGCAATTGCAGCCCCTGCAAGTATAAGAGTGGAATTTGAAGGCAACGGGGGCCATGCGGGTGCCGTCTTAATGCCAAAAAGGTGAATGTTATCTTTACTGGAGGCTGTAATAGTACTAGTATCAGTCGAGACGCCTTTTGTTTGTTGCCTATATCGTTTTAGAGTTTTCATTTCTTTTATGATTCCTTCGTGGATGCGAATTTTGTGGCTAATTTTTTAATGCATCATTCGGAGTAGAAATGATGCTGGGCTGGCAGCTGCAGAATTAGCACTAGCTGTAGAAAGACACGTATTAGAATCTGGATCCATCGATAGTGTTGGTACAGTTGGTAAGTTATGTGATTTCAATTTTTTTTTCTTTTTTTTTTAAGTCTCTTTAGCTCCTTTTGTTCCCCCCTTCAAAATAATGATACCTTGTTAAATTGATGATTCCTTTCATTCAAGGTATTTTGGAACTTCACCCCGGAGCAATCAACAGTATCCCTAGCAAATCACATATTGAAATTGGTATGCTTTATCAAATATTTTTCATGGTTCTTCCGTCCAGTAGTTTTGTGTCATTAATCATACAGATGTCGAAACCAACACTGTTAGTATCATTTGTTTTGCAGACACTAGAGACATTGATGAAGAACGAAGAAACATCATAATTGAGAAAATCCGGCAATCCGCAAACACAATAGCCATAAACCGTGGGGTTAGGCTATCGGAATTTAAAATCATAAATCAGGATCCGCCAGCACTTTCTGAGAAGTCAATAATCGAGGCAATGGAGGCTTCATCAAAAGAGCTAAATCTCACACACAAGTTAATGATTAGCCGAGCATACCATGATTCCTTGTTTATGGCTAGGTAAGAAAGAGAGACAGATGAAAACCCTCAATTTTGTCACACGACCATCTTCCATATAACACTGTTTTTTACTTATCCTATTACTGCTGCTTCCCCACTAGGCTTATAAGATTAGTTGTACTAATTAAGCCAATGTCTTTTGTTACAAATGATTATAAATTGGAGCTGATAATGCATTTTTCACACTCTTGCAGAGTATCTCCTATGGGAATGATATTCATTCCGTGTTACAAAGGTCTGACCTTTCTCTTTGCCTACAGTCCCCAATATGAAACGCCTTTAATATTCCGTCATAACCCGACACTTGTTTTTCCCTAATAATCTAAATTTCCACTAATTTGGGTTTGCAGGTTACAGCCATAAGCCTGAAGAATTTTCCTCTGTTGACGACATATCTAATGGGGTCAAGGTATTAGCACTTACCCTTGCCAAGTTGTCACTCGAATGAAGCATCCCCCGTAATTAACCAGCAAGAGAACGAGGCTTTATCTTCTTAACCCCTTGTGCTTAGTGACTTGATATGTGAATGATTTGAATAAGACATTGAAATAAATTTTGAATAACTAATTGCAGTCTCCTTTTGTGCATCTTCTTAAGCTTATTTGTTTTTGAAAGAGAGCGGGAGATGAAAAAACTCGGGGTTTATTTATGTAGTAAAATGCCAACAAGAAATGGCAGAAACGGAGAGCACATCTGATCAGAAAAGCACTAAGAAGGATACATGTCTATTTTATCTCACTCACTTGACTATACTACTAGCAGCAATCTCTAGTCGGTGCTCAAATTTTACAACGAAACAGAAAAATCAGTAACTTTGATTCCAGAATCACAACTACAGTTGGCTACTGCTAAAATCAGAAGCTTGTAAACCGGCAACCCCCTTAGTTCGACGAGACAGCAACAACCAAGCGCTCCTCCTGCTTCTCAGCAAGTCCCAGCTGAATATGAATCTACGAGAGAATCAAAGGAGAGAAAATCAGAGAAAGCTTCTACTGATAACAGAATGTAGCCATAAAAGAAAAACAGATAGCAAGTTCTAACAACCTGAGCCTTGACAGGCAACCGGCCTTTGCTCTCGTCCTTGCCGCCCACAACGGTGGATGTGCCGATACCTGTCGCGTTTCCCAAACGACAACAATTATATTTACACTAGTCAATAGGAAAATAAGTGTTTAAATGATGCAAATAAGTATCAGAAATGTGCCTACTCTTTTCAACTGCCAGTCCATGGCGCTTCAGAAACTCGGAAATTATGATGACAGTTGGAATAGCTGTCGGAAACAATTAATCAGAGACAATTCTCTTGACCACTTTTACTAAACAGAAGTGTACATACAAAAGAGATATATAGCTAATATGGTCTGATTTAACTTGCCCACTTTAGAGAAAATAAAGAAGTTAAAATTCAGAAAATGAAGGAAAAACCAAGCTAGTAAACAGATTTGTGTATATATATGTGTGTGTGTGTGTGTGTGTGTGTGTATATATATATTGATATGCAACAAGAAAAAAGAAGAGTGAAGAACTTGTACCCAGGCCCAGAGCAGTGAGCTCAACATCATAGTACTGCCTTAGGTACTTCTGCAACCAAGAAAGAATAACATCAGAAACCATTCTCTCTTTTGTTTAGTTCTTTTGGCCAATATTATAAATATAAAAGAAGAAACAAATTCACAACAAACAGATCTCACCGTTTCTCACAATTACAATTAGGAATGAACTAAAATTCTCGATACTTCAAGAAAAATCCGAACTTCAAAGAGTTAACAGGGAAAATAAGAAAAGAAACTTCAAGAACTTCTTTAAGTTGCTCAGAATTGAAGCAAATATATGTCCGTGTATATATATGTATATTTACATCCAATGAAATACTTATTTTCCCAAAAATCCAAATAATGGAACTGAGATCTCCGATAGTACTTTTTCTCAAAAATTAAAACTTCACGTCATAATTAAGTGCATTTCGTGATTAAATAAAGCTAAACAGGCCGAATGAACATAAATTAAGAAAATGGCAAAACTCGCCAACAAATGAAGAAACTCCCAAGAACTTGTGAGAATATTACGCAAAACCAGAGAAGAAAAACCGAAAAACCAAAGAAGACGAACACAATTGATACAAGAAGTTCGAACAACTTAACGCAAGAAAAAACCTAATACCCTACTAGGCACTCATTCTCTTTCCCGTGGTTTCTCACCAACCAAACAAAAAGAAACGTACAAATGACTCAAGAAATTCGAACCACGTATCCTAGGCAATACTCACTCTCTTTCCCGAGGTTTCTCACAACTCCAATCACAAAAAATCATTTCTTGACCAAAAAAAATATATATATATATATATCACCAAAAATCATAAAACGACGCAAGAAAATCGAATAAAGCAATAAGAAAAAGATCAGAGAGAGAGAGAGAGAGAGAATGCATATACCTTGGCGAGATTGATGTAGAAGAAAAGCGGCCTCTTGTTCTTGGAGACTTGAATACGGATCTTTCCCTTGCAGAGCTCCAGATCGGAGTCTTCCAAGCTGGTCTTATTCTCACCGCCATTGCTGCCACCGCCACCAGAGTCGTCCGAGGAAGTCTTACTCTCATCACCATTGCTGCCTCCACCATCGGAGTCATCCGAGGCGGACTTACTCTCGCCGCCATTGCTGCCGCCACTCTCGAACTCGTCCGAAGCGGTTTTGCTCTGGCCGCCATTGTTGCCTCCGCTCTCGAGCTCGGTGCTGGTAAGAAATTCCTTGACCTCAGAGCCCTCGTAAACAGGCACATTGCTCACAACCTCCATTGCAGAGAATTCTCTGATTCTCTCTTCTCTCTTCTCTCTTCTCTCTTCTCTCTTCTCTCTTCTCTCTTCTCTCTTCTCTCTTTCTCTCTCTAGATCGTGAAGTGAGAAAAAGTGCGCGAAAATCTTTGATCTCAGAAAGCTTCGACTGCGTTCGTGAGAGTGAGGTTCTGTAGAGTGGGGTTTATATAGGCTCGTTCGGAGACTGATCCTCGAATCAGGATGCGACACGTGGTTGCCTCTGATTGGGTCCAAGATTTTGGCGGTTATGGGCTAACGGTCTCGTTGAGCAAGTTGTAATAGGCAGTTGTTTTTTCCTTTTTTTTATTTCCCGGTTTTTCCGGAGTTTTAGGCAGTTGGTAGTGTTATGTAAAATGACGGATTTACCCTCAAAACGCTTATAACACTCTTTTTAAGGGAAAAAATCGGATATTTAAAATTATTAAAAAAAAAAGAGAAAAAAAAAAATCCGCTGCTGGGGTTCGAACCCGGATACCAAACGTATAGGGTTCGTTTGGTGAATGAGTTGAGTTTGAAAATTTTTGTTGACTTTCTAAAAAAGATAAAAAAAATTTCAGAAAAAAACAAAAATTAAGATAAAAAAATATTTTTTAATTTAAGATAAAACAAATCACCAAACAAAGCCATGGTATTAACCAATGTGCCACGGCGGATTTTTTTTTTTTTTTTTTTTTTTTTTTTTTTTTTGAAGATTCGAGCTTTGAATATATATATATATATATATAGAAATAATTAAGAAAAAATCGAATAATTAAAACAAGATAAAAAAAAAATGTTCCGCTGCCGGGGTTCGAACCCGGATACAGACTTTTAGTATTAACCGAGGTGCTACAAATGTGCTACAGCGGACTTTGATGAAACACTTGAGCTTTGAATATATATATATATACACACAAATTAATGAGAAAAAATCAAATAATTAAAACAAGATGAAAAAGAATGTTCCGCTGCCGGGGTTCGAACCCGGATACCAGAGTTAAAGGGTTAACCAATGTGCTACAGCAGATTTCACTAATTTATCTGAGCTTTGAAAATATATATAGTAATTTTCACTTTCATAAGCATTTTTCTTTAGCAAGAAGAAAGAATTTCTAATTTCCTCTACAATCTTTCATTTCCATCAATTATTGAATCTTAGGAATCTTTGTTAGCATATAATACTATGTTTGGTCTAGCTCTTACAACTTAAGATTTTAGGAGAATTTGTAGATCAACCTGTTAACCATAAATTCAATTTTAGAAATGAAAAAAATACCACCTATAAATGAAAATTTTTGGTTTTATATGCCATAATTTTGTTCTCACTTTATATGTCACAATTTTTATTTTTTTTTAATGCTAGGAATTAAGAAAATTGTACGTCAGAATCATTTGATTATACAACTAGAAAACATATAACCATGAAAGACAGTCCTAATTTAAATGTGGCTAACCTAACCATTTTTTTATTTTCAAATTTCTCTCTCAAATATACCAAATTGACTAAGAAGAAAATTATTAAGATTACTCACACTCGTCTCTCATCCATCCTTTCTTTTATTTATTTTTTCCCCTCCTCTACCTCTTCATTGTCGTCGAAGGCTGTTGGCGTCAAAGGGGCAAACTTGGCTCCATCGTAGCCAGACAATCATCAAAAGAGGCTGAAGGTGTCAAAGCAAGATCTGACTCTACCACATGCAAATCTCGACTGGATCCACATCATTATTAAAGTTGTTGTAAGTAGTTCTTTACCCCACACCACCCCCCCCCCCCCCCCCCCCCCCCCCCCCCCAAAAAAAAAAAAGTTATAACCAAGAATTGCTCTTCTTATATCTTCATTTTTCTCCGAAGTGTAAGAAAGTTGATAGTAATAGCATAAATGACAGATTTACTTTAGAGCTGTTCGAATGTTCGTTTTGATTTTCAAATGTGATTCGAAATATGTTAACTAACTGAACTCTTTTTTTCTTAAGAGAATTAACTAAATTATTTTTCCTTTTTTTTTTTTTATTGAAAGGAAACTAACTAAATTCTTTTTGATTCTGCAAAAACTTTTTACTCATTTTAAATTTACCAAAAAAAAAAAAAAAACTATTTTTGAAGAAAAACTACAAATCACGAATGACATGTTTCCATGTCCATGAAAACACCCATCATTCAGCTGAATTTTTTTTTTTTTTTTTTACTTTCTTTACCTAATTTCTACAAAGCTATTGCTTATATGTACATATTTATGTGCTAAATACAAGGAGAACAATATACTTCTCTAAAAAAAGTACGTAAACAAATAGATGTTATGGGTGGAATCTCATTCAACGAGTAATACCAAAAAAGAGAGCGAAAAAGAAGGAGGGGGGGCCAAAAAGAGTTTTCCGCTGCCGGGCTTCGAACCCGGATACACTTTATCAAGGAGTATTAACCAATGTGCTACAGCGGATTTAGGTTCTAAATTCAGCACTATATTATTTATATAGTTTAACTTATCTTAAAGCACCGAGAATTCTTTTCTTGCATTCTTCTTTAGTACGAGGAGAGAATTTTGTTTTTCTCTGCAATCTCCATTTCCATGGACGAAGTGACCCCGAGAGTTTTTGCTAAATTTATGGGAGCGATGGTATTTATAGTACCATATATGATCCTCATTATAATTGTAATTTTATAATAACTTCAAAACGTATCGAATGCTTATTATCTTTGTCGAAATATCTATATTGTATACGGGAAATTATATCATATTATATATTTATTATCTTTTTACATATATGACCTTCTCACATCACCAATGCTAGTCCATTTTCTTTGTGCTTTTGAAGGCTAAAGAAAGATTCATCTTTCCTACTACACTCAATCAAAAAAAAAAAATGATCATTTATGGAAATTTTCTGACAAAACGACATTTTGTTTTGACTAGTATGAATAATTTGGCAAGATTAAAATTCTCAACATTCTTGGTTACAATGCAAATTTCATGCCCATGACTAAGAACAGAGATACCTAGGTTTGGGAGACGAAGAGAGGGAGTGCTTTGAACTTCCATTCGATTGATTGGCTCGGCCAGAGAATCTGGATATTGGATCACTTGTTCCCTCCCCTTTGATGTTTGCTATCAGCTTAGTAGGTGAAGCCGGGATGGCTTTCGAGCCTCCATTGCCAAACTGCAGTTGGATCGAAGGGGAAGATAAAGGAAGATGAATAGAATGCCTTAAGCCTAAGTAAATTTTCCTCTTTTATTTAACTTTGTATGCTCAGTCTTAGAATCATTTTCATTGTTTCATTTTTATGATGCCGTGAAATGTCGCTATATTATTGTGATGTTATGTAATTATCAATATACTATGTCTGCAACTACACCATAATCTTATATAATTGTTTTTTTTTTTTTTCATCAATTTAAAGTAAACTAACTTTTTATTTCACGGTAGATAACAGTTCTATAATTTTATGTAAAACTTAACCTCCTTCTAGGATCCAAATTAATTATATTTCCTTTCGATTCAATCTGAATGCTAATGTAAATTCAAGTTAGAAAGTAGATGTTTAGGTTTCCCAAAGAAATAAAACTCAATAAACTGGAATGTTTGTCAGATTAATAGGTCCAAAAGTCATGAAAACTGAGCAGCAGTAAACTGGGGTGCTCCAATGCTCCGTAACCAGTTAGAATACTAAGAAAAAACCTGTCGGATTACCAAGTCCCAAAGACTCAAAAAACCAATTGATGCTGGTTCACAAAACTTACCAAAGCCGTTAGGCAACAGTTCGGTTATAACCCTTTTTTATTTAATAATAAAAGAGAGTTATAGAGGTAGAGAATGGTGTACTCAGAGAATCCTATGGAGAGATAGTTCTCATATGTTATATAGATCTTTCTTGAAGTGAATCGTCCATATATCCTGATTATTGTGATGGCCCAAGATCTCTAGTTAAGAGAGTAAGCTTCTTCTACCCTGCCTGGTTAAGTAATTGGTTTTATGAAATTTTAAACTAACATATCAATTCAGTTGATAAATAAATTAAAAGCTGGCTGAACCGAATACAAGAAAAATCATATTACTGAAGAAAAAACTACGTTATGTCCAACTCTTCTTATCATGAAAGGACAAAAATGCTAGAAAATCCCTTAAGATTCAATATATCCTATTTATCTGTTACATTATTAGTTGCTCAACAAATAATTGGAAATGTGTGTTTTCACAAATTTTAATAATTGGGTTACTTATAAAAGCGAATGATGCTTCAATAATAGGCTCGTCTTCTTCACTTTGCTAGGGTGTACTTCAAAACAATATATAGTTATAATTTCTAGGTGTAAAGTAAAGGAGACATTCCTTCACTAATATTCTAAGCCAAAAAGTTCTATGGGTTAGTTTTATTATTTAGCACCAAAAAGATTCATTATAACTTTAGTTTTATTTATTTATTTATTTTTTTGGTTGTGTCACTATTGTATCAATAAAAATTAGAAATTCTTTATATATTAAAAAAAAAGGAACTATAACAAATTATTATAATTATCTAGAATAACTTGTTGCAATTATTGAAAATAATGTGATGTGACAATTTAAAGAAAAAAAGTGTTATTCATAGAATTTTTTTTAGTATTCCAAAACTAGGGAATTGGCTTGCTCATTTGTTCTTCCTTTAACATTTTTTTTTTTTTTTGGTTGTTCGATTTTTCCAGAATAGTCTACATTCATTCTTTTGAGATGTTTGAAACTTTTATCATAATCAGATTAAATCCTTTAGAAAACAGTCTTTATATTTTGTATTGCAAGTGGAAGTGGCAACCTTTGCTTGGCTCAACTTATTTATTATAAATTATTTTTTGAAAAAATTGTTATAAATTATTGCACAAAGGAATTATGTTATTCTGTCATCAATTAACGGAAAAGTGCTTTAATTTCCTTATATCTTTAGATATTTTTTGTTTGCCTTCAATAACTAGTTCTTAATTAATTTCTGATATTTTGGACAATTGAATCCAAATATTATATATCCACTTATTATTCAATATAGGTTTTCTTGTTCTTCTTCTTTTTTTTTTTCCTTCATTTATTACGATTTTGAAGAGGTATATATAGATCCTTTCTCTAAGTGCATTTCAAATTTAATCTTTTACAAATCAGTGAAAGCTCGAATTCACCATAGTTCATGAACTGTGACTCCATAATAAGAAACGGAATTTACATCATCCAGTCCCAAGTTCAAATTTATATATATAAAGTGATAAATTATCCAATTGTTAAAAATAGTGCCATAACGATAGGATATTTTTTCATACCCCACCTTTAGAATTTTCCTAACTTAGGCTCAAGTTTCTTGTTAATAAAAATTGATTATAAATGCACGAATTATGTAATTAGTCATCAATTAACTTCAATATATGATCGATCAAACAACGCTTTTCTCTTACCCTGATGATATTTTGGTTTTTCTTGGTCTTTAATTTCTGATATTTTGGTTCTCTTTTCAACAATCAAACACAAATTTTTAATAATGAATATACTTGAATATATAACACTTTTGATTTCTTTTTTTTTTTTTTAAATTCATTTCAATTGACTTTGGTCACAATTAGAGCTTTCTCGAAATAAAATCCAACAACGAAATAGCTCTAACTCTCTAATGGAATTTGGAAAATACATGCTTAAGTTGGTAATGATTTTATATTGATTAAAAAACTTTGAAAACTCTCTGGTTCTTTTAAGTTAGACAAATGTGATAATTGTTTGCCAAAAAGATCGGCAGTGACTCGTCAACAATCATAGGAAGGACATATTTTTGCCTCGTGCTCAATCCCATATTTAACTATGGGATTAGAGAGGGAAAAATGGATCGTTTAATCAATTTATGGTGGGAAGGAAATGTAATTTTATCTTGTTTGTGAGTATTGTTATTTTAATTATTGGATAAACTTTTTAACGGTCTAATCGATAACTAAAAGTAATTTTACACTGTGTGCTGTAAATTTTTAACATAAACACTCACTATTCAGATCACTAAAAAGTTAATCCAACAACTAAAATATCAATACATATATCGGCTGGATAAAAGTACAGTCTATGTCGTAAGTTTTTCCTTTTTTTTTTTTTTTTTTTTCTCCTTTTAGTAAGATAAAAATTATAGACACCATCAATGACCAAACTCAAAAATCCTCCCCAAGTATTGCATTTCCGTGTTAGTTTTTACTTTCTTGAATCCGTTAGACCAAGTTCTCCTGCATCCAAAACCCTATTGATATACCCTACTACTTTTTACTATCAAATCATTATCAAGAAAAAAATAATAATAAATTCGAAGGAACTTGAGCTAAATCTCACAGTCAACTACACAAAATATATCTATATAAAAAAAAGGAATTTTCTTTTGTGAATTCTCCAAATATTTTTCTAACAAACATCTAGAAGTCAAATCAAATTAGGAGATATATTTCCATCCAATGACAAGAAGGGAGAGCTAACACGAGGCAAAACAATGTAATCCAATCATCTTATCAATATATATTTATACTATATTTATATATATATATATATTTTTTAGCACGTTAAACCAATCAAGTAATTATAATATAATATTTTTTAACATATATCATTTGACAATATTCAAAATAAAAAATTATTATACATGTAAATCAACTAATTATTAAAAATTTTAAAATAAAAAATTATAAATATCAGATGATATCTCATATCAGATATAAGACATTTCTTATATATATTAATCCGATCTCTCTTCTACCAAAAATAACAGCCTTTTCCCTCCCTTTTTGGCCAATAAAAATTTTCATGGGACAAGATCAAGGACATTATTCTTTCTTATCAGAAGGAAAAAAAAAAATATATATATATATATATATATATGTGTGTGTGTGTGTGTGTTTGTGTGATCTTTTTTTTTTATTTTTTATTTTTTATTTTTTTTATGTGCTGAAGAAGAAGATCAAGGACCTTACACAAAGCGGGATATGAATGAATATTGATCGTGATTGAAGTAGAGCCAATCATGTACGTTGGCACGTACGCTAATCTCCTAAAAGTGGGACCCACCCACCCCAAATCGACCATTGACCGCCTTGGGTTTGAAACTTTGAAAATGTGGGGGCACAAATTATGGACAGTGGGACCCACATTCCTCCAAATATTGGACCCCACACTTTCGTTCTTATATTATATGCCTTAAGTGCTACCCTTTCTCCCAACTCCACTTGGGCAAGAAGTTCTCCTCCAACCAAAGTCATTGTTGCCACACAGCTCACATCTACAAAACCCACACAGACACACCTTGTCCTCCATTATATGCGCGCCCCCACACGGCCCCCCCAAAATAATCTTCATCATCCCTAAATGTCAACTATACCCTTCATGATGATATGGTATAGAAATTGTTAATCTCCTATAACTAAGGTTTTATTGCCCCTTAATTGTCGTTAGTGAGTGTGACAGTCATCAGTCCTATAAAGAAAATGGTAAGCTGTGTAGTCGTATATAACTTGAGAATGAATGTATGTGATAGTTCATAATTAAAAAGACCACCTTCTAATGATATGAGGCATTTTGGGGTGGTCCAAGAGCGAAACCGTACTGGCACGTGACTTAAAGCAGACAATATCATACCAAAAGAAGACATAAGTCGTTATAGAGAGATTATACGCATTAAGGTGTTGTAATTGAGGATAAAGGGTGTGGGTAGTTTGGGAATGTTGATGAAAAGAAAGGGAGTTGTTAAATAAATTAAAGAGGGTGTTAAGGCTTTTTCAAAAGGGTTAAGCGGGAGAAATCAAATATGGGGCCCTAAGCAATAAGTTGGATGGAACGTCTTCTCTTTTATTGCTTTTTGGTTAAGATATGAACATCTTCTTCTTGAGGTCTTGACCATATGACAAAACCCCCATTTGGTATAGGCGTCTAAACATGACGTTTAGTCCCCCACTTTAGGTTGCATAATTATTGCATTAGTTTAAATTAAATCAAAAAGTGGGATTAAAGATAATCAAATGCAATTTTCATTGATGTTGCAAGCTTCACCTTTTTGTTGGACACTTTGCAATGGCTTAAAAAGAGAGAGAGAGAGAGTTGAATTTGAAATCCTAATTTAAAATTAGATTAAAAAATAATAATTATCAGTAGGATATAGTTTTAGATTGTCAAATCTTTATGTTTAGAATTGTATTCTACGAATTATTGGATATTTAAATGGACGGAATAGTATAATATGCTTTTAAGTACTTGTTTAAAAAAAAGACTGTACATGACTAATTGGTGATTAGCTTTTAAACGGACAACGGTCCTTTGCATGAATAAACTTTTTACTTGCTTACATATGTTACTTGAGATTGAAAGACACAAATTTTAAACTTTATTTTTGTATCTGATTAATATGGTGGCGAAAACTATTTTTCTATAGAACTATCTCATTTGTATCCGATTTATGCACAATTGCACATATTCCTTTACTTGAAAGAAGAAGAAAACAAAAGCATGACAAGGCATTTACCATTTTAGAATTCCACGACAATATATGATTTAATGTTGAAGGTAAATTGCTCATTTAGTACCTAAATTCTTAATATTATACAACTTTTGTCTCTTAATTTTTTTTTTTTTTTTTTTTTTTTTTTGTAGCTGGAATGCCCTTAAACTTTTAAAATGTTATTACAATAGTTATTTTCGTTAATTTTTGAATGAAATTTGTTAGTCATTTAGTCAAAAAGTGACGCTAACTTCGGATTCTATAAAAAAATTAACGAAAAAAACTACTACAACAACGTTTTTAATAGTTTATGATCATTTCAGCTACAAAAGGGAATGCCCCTAAACTATTAAAATGTTGTTACAATAATCATTTTTGTTAATTTCTAAATAGAATCTGTTAATAATTTGGTTAAAAAGTAATGTTAACTAACAGATTCCGTCTAAAAATTAACGTAAAGGACTATTGTAGCAACATTTTAAACGTTTAGGGATATTTTAGCTACGAAAAAAAGTTCAAGGACTAAAGTTGAACGAAATTAAAAGTTCAGGAACCAACATAACAATTTATCCCAAAAGTAAATTTGTGTCAAGTTCTATTAATTTTTTTAATACGGATTTTGACTAAATTTAACATTTAAAAATATGTATTAGGTGGGATGGATTGATGACATAGCCACGTCTCTGCCACTCATATTTAAACATTAAACTTTTCCTCCTAAAAGTTTTTTAAAATTTTAATAATGACCCAATCTGTAAGAAAAATTAGACATGTACCCCATTTAGATTTTAAAAATTAAAAATTTTATCCCTAAAATTTTCTAAAAATATTAGTAACACTCCCAACTTTATAAGAAAAATGACAATTGTGTCCTTACATTCCTATTTAATAACAAATTATTATTATTGTTGTTGTTATTATTATTGGGTAAATCTGTGGTAGAGTCGATATAGCTCATTTTCAAACCGTTACGATGTAATTGATATTATTATTTGGTAAATATGTGGTAGAGTCGATAAAACTCATTTTTAAACCGTTACGATGTAATCGAACGACTGAGATGTTGTGCATGCATGATAACTATTATGCACATTACCTCATAGTATTATAGACTAATTAATGAACTAAACAAATAATAATTAAAAAAAAAACAGATATGGTTGATGAAAGGCTTTTTTTTTTTTCGGGCCAGGGGGGAGCTCCTCACCGGCGACTCGACATCGACGGGGCGGGGGCTTGTCGTTGTCGAGGGCATAGCAAGGTCGGTTGCAAGTTGTCACCTGGGATTGTCGGGCTCGCGGATGGGTGGTCCGTTGCCTGGGGTCGCGAGGCTCAGAAGGGGAGGGCCTCGTCATTGCGGGAAGGGAGGGGGGGCATGGGTTGCGGAAGGTCGGATCTGGCTGACGAGGGACTCGGGGGGGGGGGGGGGGGGGGGGGGGGGCAAATCTGGTTTGGGGGAGGGGGGAGCCTTTGTCTGCGTTGGCGGGGCAAAGGGGGGGGGTTTTGGATCGTCGCCAGCGTCGGGGAAGGGGTGCAGATCTGGTTCGCTGGGGGGGAGGGGTTGTCTTTGTTGGCATCAGCGTGGGGCGCAGATCTGGTTTGGGGAGGGAGGGGGGCGCTTGTCGCCAGCGTGGGGGGGGGGGGGGGGTTTGTCGGTGGACAATTGTCAGCCAGTTTTTTTTTTTTTAGTTTATTTGAATTTTTTTTATTTTTTTATTTTTTTAGTATATAATACTATAAGGTAATGTACATTATAGTTATCATGCACAAGCAACATCTTAGTTGTTCAATTACATCGTAACGGTTTAAAAATGAGCTCTATTGATATGATATATAAATAAGACTCTACCACAGACTTACCAATTATTATTATTATTATTATTGTAAATTTGTATGCACCAACTACATAAATGGAACATTACTCCAAAAAAAAAAAAAAAAAAAAACTACATAAATGGAACATCAAATCTTTTGCAACGCTTAAAGGGGAAAAAAGCTTTGAAAGTGAATGGCTTCCGTTAGGTTGGATGATGATTTTGACACAAGCCAGCTTCAATATGAGTTTGACATATCAGTATACCTTCCTCAGCTTTTAATTAAAATCAGATAATGACTTCTTTCCATACTTAAACGAAATAATTAGAGAAAAATCGTTTACAAAATTGCCTAAAGTCAATATTAGGTGTGAGAATCCCGGAGATGCTTGTCTACATTTAATCATATTATTGTCACATTAATTTCTGAAAAAACAAATTGTAATTTAAAGAACAAATTATTCATATCCGAATAACATGTGAAATTGATGAGGAAAAAAATCATGGGAAATTAAAACAAATTATTCATATCCGAATAACATGTGAAATTGATGAGGAAAAAAATCATGGGAAATTAAAACATATTGAAATAGTTGGCTCCGTCCACTTAAAATAAGTTGTGTCCTATAAGTCATGTTAAAATATCCTAAAAGAAGAAGAAGAAAAAAAAAAAAAAAAAAGAGTTTTCTACATGTGTCGAGAAAAATATTTTGTCGGACCATGAAGTTCAGTTTTATCTTATTCATTTATCAACTAGGATTTTGAGATCAATAAATATTAGGACCGAGTTTTTGTGGGCAAACAAGAGAAAAAATAAATATACAACTCCACTGAAAGGAACACAATATTTATGTTCTTATCAAATAAAGTCGTTCGCATAGAGAATATTTATTCAGCTTTAAGATTAAAGTTAATTAATTTTTTAAAAATTAGTTATAATTTTTATTGATTTTTAAAAAAAGATAAAAACTGATATAAAAACTTTATATTCACACCTGAGAATCAAACAAAGCTTAAATGGCCAAAAACATCATATCAAACACAAAAACATATTATATAGAGAAGTCTATTTACTTGATAATACGAGATCAAGTAGACATGAAATCTTAACTGAAAAACCGAAATATCTCTAAAATATTGTTTTACCAAATGGAAATAAATAATATTCTTAAAAAAATGGAAACAAGGAATAAAAAGAGAGTCAATCAATTGTGCGATTTAAAAAAAAAAATTCAAGTTGAATTTGATTTGGATTAAATTTTTCCGATCAAAATCTTTGCTCTAATAAAATAGAAATGCAATTATTTTTCGGCCATCCCTCTGGCCTCTTTGAATGTGGCTAAAGGGATGATCCACACGCCAAAGAATGTGAAATTGAGTTAAAGCTATTTGCACTTTTTATTTTTATTTTTATTTAGAGATAAGAGAATTCAAAACTTATACTCAATTAAGACATCTAATCTACTAAACCACTTAAGAAATAATCCCAATTTTATTAGGCGACCATGGTGGTTAGAGAAGCAATTACTTATTGGATTAGCTTTTTTTAAAAACTAAACTTATTGGATTAGTTGATTTAATTAAAACTTAAGCCAAAAAAAAGTATATTCAATTGAAAAAAACACACACACACACACGTTCATGGAAATAATATAAAAAACACATATAATTGAATTCGCCGTTAAGAAATGGCGTTAGCGCCGACGATATAAAAAAAATATATATATATATATATAATATATTATTATATATGCATAAAGCGAGCGACAGAAGAAACGCAGAAAAAAACAATAATAAAAACACCCTCCATTATAACCCCTCCACAAAGCTATTTTGTAGAGAAGTGGCTAAAGCCCCTCCTAACTCTCTCTCTTTCTCTCTCCTCACTCTCTCTCTCTCCTCTCTGACGCCGAGAACAGCGTTCAAATCTTCCACAGATCGGACCGAAATCGTGAGTTATTTACCACATTTGCCACATTCCTCTCTCTCTCTCTCTCTCTCCCCTCTGTGCATGTACGAAATGTATTTCTCAGATATGTCGTTTTTCGATTTTTCTTTGTCTTTTTTTTTCTCCCCGGTGAAATGGTGGTTGTTTGGCTGCTGAGAAAGTGTAGACACTGAGAGAAATGAAAATTTTGTTTTTAATTTAGATATTTGTAATGTAGTTCAGGCGAACTGATTGGCCTTGTATTTGAGAAAGTGTCTGTGGTTGATTTTGAATTGGGAATCAAAATGCAAAAATATGTTTCATTTCAGTTTTGGTAACTACCTTTTGCTTGCATTGTTTTTTTTTTTTTTTTTTTTTTTTTGGGAGCTTTTGTGGAAACATTATTATTATTTTACCCTGAAATTCAACTTTTTGGTAAATTTTTGTGTGTAAATGGAAAATTCAACATGTATGTTTGTATGTATGTATAGAAGTCCATATGTACGTATTTGCACATTCATATATAGATACACACACATATCTATGTGTGTATATACAGATATAAGATACTGACTGAATTGGAATCCAGAACTTGAGATACCTTCTTGCAATCTGAAAACATCACTATGTCATTTGAGCATAAGGACATTTTTGGTTTTTCCATCATATAATGTATACATTTTGCTCCAAATTGCTTCTTGTTTCACTTGAACTTAGTAAACTTTAGTGTTTGCAGTTCTGCTTCTTGACATCCTTTTATTTATTATTATTATTATTTTTAAATTTTTTTTTTTCCTGCAAGAGGGAAATAAAATAGGAAGGAAAAAAAAGGTGTATAACCTAGGCGAGGAAAATGGGGAGGACCCTTTTGTCTTATTGTGTTTGGTATGGATTCCCTTCTCTAATCCCTCCATATTGGAAGAGTAAAATTTGGAAGGATTTGAAATCCTTCGTCCAATCTATTCCCTCCTACCAAACAGCCATAAATTCCGAAGCGACGAAATCCTTCCACTTTTCCCTCCTACCAAACAGGCTCAATGTTGGGAATTCTTCTAGTTAGGTCCCTATTGTTAATTTGGACTTGAGTGCATCACTACTTCTAGTACCTGTATTCCTATATAATATGTGTTCTCTCCCTTTTGTATTCCTTGGCGTTTATGGTTGTTGTGAAGGCCGATTCTGATTCTTGCTTCTTCTTTATATTTTATTTTATTTTTTATTTGATAATAGACAAAAGGTATTTCTGTCAATTTCTCCATCTGTTATGTTGTTTGGTGAGCATTTGTTGTTTCTTTAAATAAGGTATTATAGTCATTTCAATAAACTTATTGTCATGATGCATCTCGGGATGAAATAAATATTCCATTGGGTAGATGGAAACATGGTCTTGGATTAAATACATAAATTAAAATGATGAACTTTACATCTATGGGAAAGGTTATAGACATATATTGTATTACTATAATTAGCTGTTTTGTTTCTTGGATCAAAATCCAGATAGAAACGAAATTAGAGACGACGACAAATAAATGCCTAAAACAATATGTATAACTTTTAACTTTTCCTATTATTTTGTGATTTTTCTTATCAGAGAAAATGAGGAGATTGGGTAAAGAGGTTCCTATTACCCTTGTTATAGAAACTAGAGGTTTTTAATCTGTCTTTTACAGTTCCAATCATACTAGATTGACGATTTTAGTATTCATTCAAGTTTTCAACAATATTCTTATTTCTCTCTGTCATAATGTCCCGTTGTGACATCAATATCAAGAGTTCTGTCACCGCTTGGAAAATAAGGTCGTCTCTGGAACTCTTGTTTTTTAGTCTATTTTCTGTTCTAAATTGCTTGTGCACTCCCTTGACAGTCGAAAAACTTAAATTTGTATAAAATCACATTCTTTACTCTTACATCTCCTTTGACTACTGGTTCTTTCCCCTTTTTTCTTTTGATGGATCGTTGACTTGCAACTTTACTAATTAACTCTGCTTATTTCATAATTACACACCGAATGAATAAGATAGCCAATTACATAGTCAATATAATTTTAGAACGCCAAGTTCCTACTTCACCTGTTTATTTTTGTAGAATATTTTCATCAATGCATACATAAGCTTTAGCAGAGGCACTCTATCCTCCTCAGGTGAAATTTTGCATTTTGTGAACACAGATTTCAGACATCATAATTTTGTATCTGTGCATTTATTTATTCTTACGTGTGTAGGAACTCGATTTTTTTGTTAGTTGAATCTCTTGTTGTTTGCATGATTGAGACCGTTATGGTTGGTTTGGCTATTGAGTAACATCTTAATTGCTGGCTAAATTGAACGAGAAGTCGTGGCCAGCATAAGTTGCTTTACAGTTTTTTAGTGTGACAGGTTGATTAATAGTGAAAACGGTGCTGATACTAAGGTTTCTTTATTGCAGGGTGATGGGGATGGAAGTTACTGATATTTGTGTGGACAAGGAATCAGCTTGTGTCACAAACTATCCAAAAGATGTTACCCACGATTCAGATCCTGAATCAATTCCCAATGATACTGCTATTTCGGAGTCATATGAGCATGCCGATGGTGATCGAGAACTCAAGGGTTCGGAAGACAGCACTGAAGTAAAGGAATATGAGGTTAAGGAATGCACTAATGAGGACAGTTCTAAACCGTGTCATGATGAAAAATCTAATGAGGAACCAAATGTAGTAAGCTCTGATTTGGGAGATGGTTTACCTGCCGAGGAAGTCCCTCTGGACTGTGAGAAAACAAAAGATCAAAATAAGTCAACATTATCTCATGTATCAAAACATGGTGCTGGAAATGTTCGAATAAAGCCGACTGTTCCGCAGCCATTTGCGCTTGCAACTGAAAAACGCGCTTCATGTGGACCTCGTCCTGGTGGTGCTGTACCTGCTGGCAATGGTGCGATGAGATCTTCAAACAAAAGTAATCTACAAAATTTTAATACGGTAAAGAAGAATCAGGTAAAAGCTATAACTGAGCCTAAATTTCTATCATCCGGTATTACCAGTCCTCTTTACATTTCCATTTTGTTTCTTTAAATGATTATTTGTAACTTGATTGCTTGGATTATCCCTGACCAACTTTTAGAAGTTCTTGATAATATTACCTTGTTTGTTTTAATCATAAATGCAGCCAGCGTCATCTGCAGTACCAAGAAAGCCATTGCAGCCGGATAACAAGAAGCATCCCGACGAGGAAGATTCTTGTTCTGTTGTTTCCTCGTATCCTCAAATGTCTTTTGGTCTATAACATTTATGATTCTTCTGCTTTTTTTGTTCCTCTATCGCCTTCGTATTCTATTTTTTCTCTAGAAGAAATTATATTTCTTGACTATATGCATAGAGCAACAATCTCTGCACGGAAGTCTAGGACAACAGTTGCCTCGGCTCCAGTATTTAAAAGTACTGAACGTGCGGAGAAAAGAAAGGAGGTAAATTTATCATGCGGAACTCTTTTCATGATATCATTTTTACGAATATTGTTGTATAGAAAACAGTTTGAATGAGTATTGAATTATTGACGTCACCGTCATGTGGCCCGATTTTAGTTTTATTCTAAATTGGAGGAGAAACACCAAGCACTAGAGGCCGAGAAAACTCAAAGTGAAGCAAGGACCAAGGTTTGCTACTTTCTGCTGTATCTTTTAATTAAAAGTAGCTTTATTGTTCTCCATCTCCCTGTAGCCTTCCCAAATGATTGCGAACGGATATTGATTAGCCTTCTTATTGTCTCTCCCACTTTTCATTTAGTCTTTTTTGTATTCATTTGATTAGTGCCATACTTTTAACGTATTTCTTTTCTCTGTGCGTTGTCATCGGTCTTGCAATTTTAGGAAGAAAGTGTGGCAGCTATAAAACAATTGAGGAAGAGCTTAACGTTCAAGGCAAGCCCAATGCCTAGCTTCTACCATGAAGGTCCTCCACCAAAGATTGAACTTAAAAAGGTCTTACAACGTTTTTAATATTTTTATTTATATTTATATTTTTCGTGTTATAGACTTTACGACTTGACGGATTCTCAAAGCTTAGCAAAATGGTAGACAGAATTAGGAAGAGATAGTTAATGGAGTAACTTGGTAACCAGCCATCTAAACATCGTCTCTTGTCTCCATTGCCAGCTTCCCCCAACCCGTGCAAAATCGCCAAAGCTTGGACGAAGGAAGAGCTGCAGTGATACAGTGGACAAAGTGAAAGGAAAATCTGGTGGTCGGGATAAGCGTCATAGTACGGGTAGTTACAACGAAGAAACTGCTAGCGCCGGTCCCATCAACACCAAGGATAAGACCAACCTCTATAATGGCAAGGGAACTGCTGTTTGCGATTTCGATGACAAGTCTGACACAGACAATGGCATTCCACCCAACATAAACGGACAGGGGAATGTGGATATCACTCTCCAATCTTAAGTTACCTGGTGAGTTTTCGTATAATTTATAAGAGAGAAAAAAAAAGTCTTTGTTTTCTCTTATAGACTTGTCTTTGTCTCTTAAATTTTTGCACTTTCTCCAACTAGCTGCTACTTACCGGTTGCAGTATCGTATGTATAATTTATGAGTGTAAATTTTCTGTAATTTATCTGTTTTGTGTATACAACAAAAAGTAAAAAAAAAAAAAAAGAAGTTACCCTTTTCTTGTTTATTTGCCTAGTTTTCAAAACAATGTTGTCCGTACTAAAATTTCTGTTTTCCAAATAATTGAACTAATCTTGGGACCAATATGTTTCAATATTCTTCTTTCTGTTTACACCCCTTTGAAGAATGACTGCCATCTTTTACTGCTATTGCATTTTTAACCCACTCATGGCTTTCATTATTTGAGATTCAACTAGACAGTTAAAATATATGTACATTATATATATATATATATATATGTTGTTTTCAGTGAGAGATTTGTGTGCTTAACTAGGCAGGTAAAAAGTGTTGGCCATGATAAAAGAGATCAAAAGTTAAGATGGCAGAGGGACCCACAAAAATTGTGCTTTTTGTAAGCTTGGAAAATTATACTTGACTTCTTTGTTTTTGCTTATTTCTGGTAAGCTTAATTATGAAAAGCTCTTATTCAAGATTTAAAGCAAAAAGAAAAAGATGAATATGGATAGGAAAGCCTCCATTGGGGAAATTTTTTTGCAATTTAATTGTAAAAGATGACTTTTTATGCAGAACCGTGTCCCAGCCATGGAAGCAAAAATTGCTAGTCAAAGGGACAGTCGCTTAAAAATTTTGCCCTTTAGGGTCCGTTTGGTTCTCCATCTCCACTCAAACTAAATTGTACTTTTTTCATCATGTTTTTTTGTCTAATTTTTCTGAAAAAGTCAACAAAAATTACTATTCAAACTAAAAATCTCAACTCAACTCAAACTGAACTTGTGTCACCAAACAGGCCCTTAATCTTAGTTCTACAGACATAATATATATTATCATTATGACACATAAATTTTCTTCAGATATATTTTAAATTTTCTTCAGATATATTTTTTACTATCGGTTGGAGTTACAGTTTTTGTCTTAGATTAATTCTTCAACAGTCTTAGCATGCAATATACAATTGATGATCGTTGGAAAATTAATCGGTCAGTTAAAATTATAATTCCTACTGATAGTAAAAAAAGACAGCTCCCATGGTAAAAACTTATTTTTGATAAGAATTCAAATTCTATTTGTTTCTTTGTTTTAACTGAACAACTTTTTGAAAGATTAGTAGGTGAAGAAGGAATGTTTTACTCCTACTTATTTGGCATCAAATGTCTTCGAAATTTCAAGCATGGCAAATTAACAATAGGTTCATAGGTGACTGATTTCCTTTTATTAGGTTTAGCCCTTTAACCTTATTTGAACTTTGAAGCGTGTAGAATGGACTTAGGCTAACTACCTATTCTATGCCCAAAAAAAGACAATAAATAATAACTAATAATAATTAAAAAAAAGGTTAGATAGCCTAACGTGTTGTCTTCAAGCAACCATTAAAGTTATTGGTAGTAGAGTTTGCCTAATTTTTTATTTCTCATAAAGCGACTACGGGACACATCCAATCAACTACAAAATAAAATCAAGTTGTTCGTACTTAAAAAATTATTGATCGTGTCCTCACACTCCGAACAAGTAGTTATCTCTAAAATTTATCTTTGATGGATATAAAGAGAGTCATCATGAAGAGATCATTCCTAATCGCTATATAACCACCACCGGCGCCGGATTAAGCTGTTTGTCTAGGTATGTGCAGGACCTATTGCTCACAATAACAAGTAAATGATTAGTGCCATGTCATCATAAGTTACAACTACTAATTATCTACTAAAAGCGTTTAATTATTGCTGATCTAACGTCTCAAAAAGCTTAACCCTATTCTAATTAATTGACTTGAAATAGCACACACACATATACATACATACATACATATATATATATATATATATAGAGAGAGAGAGAGAGAGAGAGCCGAACACACTTTGTCTTGTCTTCTCTGTTGCCATGTGGAGACAGAAGTTATTCTGTAGGAAAGGAAGTCTGTTATTATGGCCTAAGTTTTATGATGATCTTCTATCACACTACATAGGTTTATAGGGACGGTTTTATTGTTGATTAGGACCACAGAATTATTGCTTCTCAGCCCACCCCCCTTTTCATGCCTTGCATGTTCTTCTCAAGTACATCTACTTCTCTTCCATTTTAACCTCAAACATCTAATTTCAGCTCAAAAAATAATAATTAATGTTTAAAAAGAAAATGTAAAAGTACTAAAAGTGTGTTTTATGTATAATAAGATCAATAACACGGTAGTAATACTACACAATGTTAATAGGGGTGAGTGAAAACTTTGAGTCACATAGAAGTGCCTACAAATTCTCTTTTAGTTAGTAATTATTTAAAAGTTATAATTTAGTAGGGGTCCATTTGGTTCCTTCTTCTGAAGACATTTGTAGTCAATCTGCATTGTTAAAAAATATGTGTGTTCTTGCTTGTGTTACATGAGTTTGGTGCTAAGGTTTGGATTGTAGAATTTAAATTTGAATTAATTATGCGTTTATCGAGATGTTTGAATTGCTGGAGTTAAAAGCTGTAAAAACTTGAAATGTGTTTGGAAAAAATATCAATACGGAGTTTGTTTCGTTCGTTTTGAAATTTTATGTAATTAAAAAAAAATACATATCTTGCTTGGACTTGTCTATGCAAAGTTATGAACTTTTAAAGTTTAAGTTGCAAAACTGTATGAATAGTAAAACTGGAAGAAAAATGAAAAAAATTGGATTGTAATTGTATGGTTTGGATTGTGTATCTAAATTACTCAATGTTAATGAAGTTTTTTTTAATTATTATTTTCTCTTTTGAATTTTTTTACACTATCCCTGCAGAATTGGGTAGTCTCTCTTTTTTCTTTCTAGGCTTTGCTCAAGCTTTAACAGACCAACTTGTATTTCTTTCCGTTTAAGCTTGGAATCACACAATTTAGGGCCTGTCCTTTATAAATGAAAGCTATTCCTACAATATATTCAGATCTACATATTTTTTCTCCTAGTGCAAATTAAAGCAAATTAGAAGACAATCTTTAAAGTTCACACACGTATATTTAAACATCATACACACCTATAAATATACTTTTCTTTTCCCTCAATAGTTTACACATGTTGTCCATGTATCAAGTGATGGAATTCAATAACGGGCAATTCCACCATAAAAGAGCATCGATCAATCTCAACCATATATATGATTTAACGGTGCAACTCAAAGAACCATCGATCGCAATATCTAATGTATAGAATATGTACTATCTGATTTAAATTCTCCGTAAAATCCTTTTAAATTTGTGGTTCAGATATATATATATATATATGTGTGTGTGTGTGTGTGTGTGTATTGTTTTCAAATGCAATGAGATCATAAAACAAGTTGTCTATGTCATTTTGTCCCCATTGGATGATTAATATGACATATGGGTAAAGAAAGAGAGATAGGGGCAGGCAGCTCGGTTGGCATGAATATATATATATATATATATATAGAGAGAGAGAGAGAGAGAGAGAGAGAGAGAGAGAGAGAGAGCTCTAGCTAGCTTTTTGCAAGTCCTCGTCAAATTGGTGCTTAAAAGAAGGCTATATTGGTTTGACCTGAACACTGATCAAATCCTTCTCCTTTATTTTTGAAGTACCTATTAATTTCAATTTTCAATCATAACACATGGTCTTTATTTTCTCTACCAAACTATGGATGCGTTAAATATTAATTTTTCTGTTTATCTTTTGACATTTTGTAGACTTTTTTTTTTTTTTTTTTCTTGAACTAGTAATTTTATGCTCGTTTGAAAGTTTTTAAATGCAGACAAAAAATGACAACTTATATATTGGTTGAGTCTTGTGACATGCACAAAAAGAGAACCAATGTCAAGTATTAACTTTTCTCTCTCTCTCTCTCTTTCTTTCTCATTAAAACCAAAACCATATTAGGTAGGGAAAATGAGGGATTTTCTTTTCGCCTTTTTGTTCTTCTTTTCTTTCTCTCGATTAATTTCTAGTAGGCCAAACAAAAGCAAGAACGACAGAGATTAAGAAGCCATGGAATTGTAGCACCACTACACAATATATAATATATAATATATATATATATATATGTATCATCTTGGACCCCACCAGAGACAGTCTCCTCATTCCTCACGTATATATAAGGGCCCATGTAAAGCATTGCATGGCCAAATCAAAAAAATCAAACAGTCTCTCTCTCTCTCTTCATCTCTCTTCTCTCTCTCTCTCTCTCTCCTTGCTCTCTCTCGTGATCAAGAACAATGTAGTTGAGGGGAATGCTGTCTGGTTCGAGACCATGTCTTTGAAATGATCTCGGACCAGGCTTCATTCCCCCCAACTCAAACATATTATGAACTCTTAACTTTCTTTCATCTCGATCAAACTCAATTTCTTAATTAGTAAGTAATTTCTTTGATCTTTTTCTATTCACTATTGCTCTATTAATTCTTATTTTCACTATATACATGTATATATATTGTGTGTGTATGCATTTAATTTCCTATCCGTTTGCAGCCAAGCTAGGAAGATCTACCTCGAAGAAGAAAACTACATATTATTTTCTTATCTTTTCTTTAATTCTTTCTTTCCTGCCTTTTCTTTTGTTACGCCATTGAAAGTGCAAATTAAACGAGAATTAGTTGCAGTATATTCATGAGGATTGTACATACACACACACATACATGAAAATTATATACATATATGATATATATGTGTGTTGTATATATATATATATAAATTAAATAGCTTAGCGGCGTAATATAGATGAAACAAATTAGTAAAGTACTCATGTTAATGATAAAGTTTAACATGTTGCAGATTGTTGGTCGTAGGAAGGAGTTCCTCTCGTACAGATCAGCCGGTAGCTGTGAAATTAATGACTGCCACAAGCACACATGAATATACACATACATATATTCCTATATATGAGTATATATATATATGTGTATGTGAATGTATATATATATATATATTTATATATACATAATATACACACACACCTACACACACACACACCACACTCACAACGCAAACGCGCGCGCGCGCACTCATCTTTGTAAAGAATGTTCTGGCTAGCTTACAAACATAAAGAAGCTATGTTTATATATATATATATATATATATGTATATATATGTATGTTATGTATGTATACACACACATATATAATGAAGTAATAACTTCATGAGGTTCAATGTTTGAAAATGGAGTTGGACAAAACCGTTGAAAATATCATTAATTTGGGAGTTGGGCATCAAGTCTTTAGCATTGCTTTTAGAGTACCCTTTGTTTTCTTTCTTAACCAAATTCGTTGAAAGAGAGAGAGAGAGAGAGAGAGAGTGGGGTTAGTGTGAAATCGTGACTTAGTTGGAAACTTGAAAAAAGATCAAAAAAGAAAAACAAAGGTCTAAGTTTTGTACATCTTTTTGGTGTTGAATTTTTGCCAAATTGGCTTTGCTTGTAGAGAGTTGCAAAGAATATATTGTGTGCAAGCCTTATGGGAGCTTAGAGGTTTTGAGAAGCTAAATAAAGCTTTAATTTAGCTTTATCTGTTGCATGAGAGACGGAGATCTAATAATTTTGTGAAACAAACCTCTTCAAAGTAGAGCTTTGAATTCACTCCTTTTTCGCCTTATAAGACACTGCCATCATAAGCCATTTCTCCACTTTTTCTAAAACCCTTGTGGGGTGGGTCAGATGTAGACTTTCAATTGTCCATGAAAACCCTCATCACACTCCTCCATTTTTGAATCCCGAGAGCTCTCAAGGCAACACCGCTGCTGAGCACAACAATTACTTCTCACATTTTGAGAATCACCTTTTATTGATGTGTGATGTTAAATATCACTGAAACTTAAAACATTATTTTTTTTGAATCTGCTTGAAAAACGTGACCTTTATGTATTTTTTGCCGCTATGCCCCACACAAAAAGTACATGCTATTATGTGGCTCCAATTCTCACCCATGTGGGATACATTAAAGACTTTTCCATATTGCAAGTACAAATTACACCAGAGTACTTACAAGAAACCATGATAGTGTTTTGTATATTTCGTTTATAATTAGTAACCATTTCCCAAGTGTGTGAATCTTGGGATGGAAAATTGGAAATAATTGAATTTGGAAGTCACTGTTTGGTCTAATTATAGGACAATTAGCACCCCCAAAAAGGCCTTTTTTTCATACACCCCTTGCTACAACAGACTTAGGCTGATTCATGCACATGATAGCCATTGACATGGTGATAAGGATGGTTACTTGTATAATTTTTGCAATTTAAGACTATATTTGTCAAAAAGGAAAAGGTCAAAAAAAAAAATTTCTTTTAATATGAATTTGTCAAATGGACGGCAAGTTTAATAATTAAATAATTTTGCAATCTTATTGAGCCATTTCAATCTCACCCTCTAATTTTGGTTTTGTTTTTCTTCTCTTTTTTTTTTTTTAATTTGAATTGACTCCAAGAAATTCCCAATTTTTCTTTTTAAAAAAGTCTAATCCGTCTGCAATTAGTACATTCAAACACAAATGCATTAGTCAAATATGTCACCGTCCCTCTAGTTAGAATAGTAAATCCCACATAGAGTTCAAACCCTCTATCTCAAATTCAAAAAAGAAAAAAAAATTATGATTTTCTTTTCATCTTTAACTAACTAATAATGGATAATTATCATGATTCATGTTTCCCATAAAAATAAAAGGGCAAACTCCTAGTTAGTGATCTAATATCTTCTTATATTCAAAGCAAAGATTCAATAAATATGGTATAGTACTATAGATAGAGAAATCATTGCTTTAGCCTTTTCATTGATTTTGAGGAACATAACTAATCCGTACGTACAATAATCATGTATATGTATATGTATATGTATATGTATATATATATGTTATATAGCTAGGGAAACGACATCAACAAGGTATGTACTTTGTAATACCCAGGCCAGCGAGGAATGAGTCAAAGAGAGGAGAGACATCTTGAGTATGTAGGAACAAAAGCAATTGCCATGCTCGATAAAGCCCCATTTGGAATTCCTTCCCCTTCTCAATAAGTGGTTATTGATTCCTATATTTACTTTTGAGTGCTTTTAGTGACTTGACCATTTTTGTAAAAATCTATAAAGTAGTGTTCAAACATCTTGCTAAAATGCCTCGGAAAGTCCATTAATTAAAAGAGTGAAAGAGAGATTTGTGATAGCGGGGTGCATCACAATCACAATTTTTTTGCACACACTCAAAGTTGTTTTAGCCCCAAAATCTCCTTTAATTCAAAGGAATATATATTTATATATATATATATATATCTTCATATAGATATGTATATACATACATATACACGCATACATTCATGTCTACATATATGGATATTAAAACATACATATATGTATGATGTCCTTCTTTTTCTTTTTATTTTGTAAGTATGAGTTCATCATAAAAAAGACTTGAGAGTTATGGCAAGTTATGGGAAATTTGTCTTCTTCTTTTTTTTTATAATAAAAGTTCCATGTTTTATTAATTTAGGAAAATTGTAATTTTTTTTCCCTTTTAAGATAGTCCATCAATCATTACTGATAGACTTTGTTTGCCATCACTGATTATTAATAATTAGTGATTAATGTATATTTTAGTCTATCTCCCATGAACCATCGTAAAAACCCAACCAAAAAAAAAAAAAAAAATTAAAAGCGGCTATTTACCTACAAATAAAAACTTAAGGTTTTTTTAATTATTATTATTTAAACGGGTGGTCTCCCCTAATTTAATTAGTAATAACAAGAAGGGACAAAAAAAAAAAAAAAAAAAAAAAGGATACAAATTTGAAGTTTATTTGATGGATACCTTGACATTAATATTATATGTTAAACCCATATTAATATGCCATAGACTTCATGCATAGTAACAATATCATTAAATTGAGTGTAATCACTTACTTAAATACATTACTTTGCAATCAATCTTCAAGGAAAGAAGGAATGAACACAATTAAAAACCAAAAAGTGTGTATTTTTTCGAGCTTTTCGCCTCGCTTTAATTACATATAATATAACTACTATTAGTCCCATGTTTAAACCATGTCTCTTTATAAGTAAGATTGCAGAAAATGTTGAATACTAATAATTGAGTGAACCTGCCAGCGCGAGAAAGGACCATTGTCGGGTCAGTGTTGATTATATATTTATTGGATTTTATTTATTTGAAATTATAGTTAATAGTGATTTATCCCAAGTTTTAGGCAGCATTCTTGTGTTTATATTATGTAGGTATTAGTGATATAATTAAATGGAACAATATTTTCTAATTTTAGATTGTACGTTTTTATATATATATATATATTAAAGTCATTCAATGAAATTGAAAAGAATGTTGATGAACAAAAAAAAAAAAAAAAAAGAAGCATAAACGTCTAATTTTATATTAATTAAATAACTCTTCCTTTTGTTTCTCTTTTCTATCCTTGGAGATATTTGCTAATGTTTATGTAAAAATTTTGTTTCTATGTTTGCATTATTATATATTAGCCCATTAATGTATAGAAATATGCTTTTGTTACAATAATACTTATAAATATGGACGCTTAGTAATTGTAATTGTCACATAATTCATCTTTCTTTTAAAAAATTTATTAAATGAAAAATAGTAATAACAAGTATGAGGGTACGTGCATGATCTTAATTAAATTGTCACTATATCGTCAGTTAAAAAAAAAAAAAAACTACTTTTCGGTTGCAACTTGATTTTCCTTTATTAAGTTTTAAGTTGTGAAATCTAATTATCGCCTTGATGTAGAGACAACACGCTGACCGATCTTAACGATGTGTGATTTCTCCTGTGAGCTTTTTGATCATCATCATTAATTAATATAGTGACTGAAAGAGAATATAGGTCTTACTTGAACCAAAATAAAATCTTTCATATTATTGTTTGTTTATCTTTTTTATGATCTTATTTCTCAGGTAAGATAGAATTAGGACTAAGAACTCTTAACACCCTAAGAAACTTATTTATCTTCAACTTTGACTTTTGCTATGTTAATAGCTGCCAATAAATGGGTTCTTTAAGCACATAGCAAGATCTATCTAACGGAATTGAATTAATAGCAAAAAACTAAGAATATTTTTATAAATAGCACAAAATCACACCATTATAGCATAAAACTGGAGAGTCATTATAAGAAATTTACGTAATTATATTTTTTCTAGAATATTGTAAAAAAAAAAAAATTTAATTCACATTTATGAACATGTTATGTAGTGTTATTTTGTCCCAAAAAAAAAATGTAGTGTTATTTTCTACTTGGGCTAGGTCTTTCAAGAAACTTGGGCCTTTTTAGGTTCGGCCTGTTTCAGAAATTTGGGCTTTTGGGCTTTATTTCATTCCCTGGATTACTGGGCCACTTGCCTATTTCCCATCCTTCACGAGCACAAAAGTAACAAAAGAAAAACAAAAATCATGCCACCAAGTGTCGACAGATGATTGGATATTATCTACTAAAAAAGTGTTTCTGGAACCATCCAATCATCTCTTTCCAGCTAACCGAATATCTCTCAACAGTATAACCTACATCCATGTCCAATAATTTTCCCCGAAAAAAAAAAAAAAAAAAAAGAGGACTTACTTGTCCAATAAAAGAGAAAAAAATACATTTATCTATAAACACAGCAGATAATAATAAATAATAATAATAATAATAATAATATTGACCTTTTTAAACTTTTAATTTTAATAAACTAATAAATTTTTAATTTTTCTTCACAATTATCGTTAGTTGAAAATCATTTTTTATTTAAAAATGACAAAGAATTTTTAAAATTTAACAAAAAATAATAACATCTTTATTATATATATAATAATCCATCTTTATATCTAATTTACTTTAAATTTTATATATTGTTTTTAGACCGTCCCTCTAATCAAGGATTTGTTTGGAATTCAAGTTCAATTCCAATCAAATGACACTTTTTCATTAGGTTTTAATTTATTCTGAAAAGTCAATAAAAATTATAACTAGTTTTAAAAAATTAATCAACTTAATTTAAAAATTTTAACTCCAACCACCGATCCAGAGGCTAAAATCTTAAGGTACTGTTATATTATTCATATAAAATTTCATAGTATTATGAAATTAATACATGATTATCTATATTACAATATAAAATATTTTTATCAATTTTAATATCAATCATCAAAACTGTCAAAATAAAATAAAAAAAATTTAAGAACTAATTTTCTAAAATTATAAGTGCAAAATTAAAGTGATAAATGACCCAAATAAAGGGAATATCCTTTTATCTTCTCAAATTTTGAGATCTGTCACCGTAGCTATAGCATCTCCCGCGAGTCCAACCATTACTTTCACGCCGTTAAAACAAAACCACAAAATATAGGCCCAGCCACGTCATCTTTCCGTAAACAATTAACCGCCGTCAAGTCTCCTCGTCCGACTCTCTCTCGGAACAATATTTTCTGTCTCTGTCTGTGTCTCTCTCTCTCTCTCTCTAAATTCTCTCTCTTCTTTGTCCTCTCTTTAACCTGAGCTGTTTGGATCTCCTTTGCGGAGGATCCATGTAGGTCGACATTTTCTCGGGAAAACAGTTTCTCGGAAAAAGAAAAGAAAAAGAAAAAGAAAGGATCTCTTCCTTCGTTTTTCGTTCGTCTTCAGGCCCCTGGAGACGAAGATGGAGGAGCCGTTCTTCGATCTCGTGGAGTTCCTGAGGAGGCCTTCGATAACCGAAACATTCATCGACTATTCTTCTGTGCGCAGTTCCGATTTGGCTGGCCGTGATGATCGGCCTGGTGATCGGATGGTCGTGGAGGCCGCGGTGGACGGGGCTCGTCTTCCTGGGCCTCCGAAGCAAGTTCCGTTTCCTCTGGACGGCTCCGCCGGGATTCGGTGCTCGCCGCCTCTGGTTCGCCTTCACGGCGCTCTCCGCTTTCTCTCTCTGTCGCAAGATTTGGTCCAATTTTAGGAGCAAGAGCAAGGTTTCGCCTCCCGAGGCTCCGGAATCGGCCGGCCATGGAGAACGCTGGCTATGCTATTGTGTGAGTAATTTGATCCTCTCATTCGCGATTTTACGCTTTTGGTCTATTGACTTCGTATTTTTTTGACATGGAGGCTTTGATTTTTCTACTGTGGAGTTTTGTTCATAAGTTTTGAAATTTTACATTTTTTTGCTGTGTGTTTAATTTCTTGAGATTTTTTTTTTCTGTTAAAAAAAAAAAAAAACCCCTTCTGTTCTCTGGATACTTTGGCTGGGTAAATGATGGGAATTTGCTAAATGTAGTTAAGATTGGCGATGCTGTTGATTGAGTAATGTTTAAGCCAGTTATTGTGATATTTCTATGTGTGTGTGTATATATTTGTTTACATTTCTATATACATATATTTAGAAGGTTTATAATTGTTCTGGATTGTGTTAGGGTTTGATGTCGAGGCAATGTTTTGGTCCACTGCAGTTTTGGTCTATGAATTTTGGGTTTCTGGTATTCTTTTTGCAATTTCTTTTAGTTTCTTGTGTGTAAGAGAGGCTAGGCAGCGTTAACAGTTGGCTCCGTCCGGTTTTATGCAATCTGCCTGCGTAAGGATGGAATTTTGGGGATGTAGTTTCTCTATAAAGTTTTAGTTCCGATTGGTGTTCGGATGGCAGTCTTGTGGTGGGATTTCACCCATGAAGCATTAAGTTACTTTTGGGTTTCTGTTGTTATTATTGAACTGGGAGTCATATCGAGCGTGCTAGGTCGAATTATGATGGCGACATTTGGGAATGTACAACTAGGTGCTTTTATGGACATGGAGAAGTTTGAGAGATTTAGCTAGTTCTTCATTACAAGGGAGATGAAATACGGTGTTTATAGCATTCTTTATCATACACAAATCATGTATAATTTCTCGGAGTTGTGGGTTCAAGGAAAATTTTTGCGTGTAATGCAAGTTCGACTTAGAAAGTTAATGATGTTCTTTAAAATATTCATACATTCTACGTGTGAATCCTGATTGAGTATTTAAGTTTTTGAGTGACTTTCTAAAAAACGAGGATTCTTGGAAATTTGATATTCTGAACCTTTTGAAAGCAATGTAACTGGAATAAGCAATAAATTTGTCTTTCAAGCCAAAAAAAAAAAAAAAAAAAAAAAGAGCAAGAAATTTGGCTGGGAAGGTAGTATACCTTCCAATTGAGTACTTACCGGGAATGCTGAACAGGTAGACCTTTGTGTCACGTATGATGTTCATATTAGTTTTGTCTCGTTAGATTTGCAAGTATGCTTTATTATTTTCACAGGCATGACCTTTTAGCAGTAATTGTTTCCTAATACCTCCATTTTTTTGCAGCCCAGCGCTAAAGCTGTAAGAGAGATGTAGTCACAGAGAATGATTTAGAGCACCTACTGAATTTTCTCGATGGGAGAGGAGGAGAAATGGAATGGCAAAGTTTTATGGAGAAGTCTACCCCAAATATGTCATACCAAGCATGGCGCCATGAGCCTGAGGTAGATACTGTCACTTTCACTTTTGTCATAAGAGCTTGTTGTTCTTGAGGTAGAAATAACTGCTTAGAAATGAAGAAATCTAAATTGTATTTTATTTTTTAATTTTTCATGTTCTTTCTAAGATTTCGGTTTTTTTTTTTTTTTTTTTTTCCATGTCTTCTTATTTATTTTCTCCAGTAAGTTTTTTTCTTTTCTGTGTCATTACACGTCTTTTACATTCATGCATATATACACACGTACATACACACGTTCATACATGCCTACATATTGCCAGGTGGTATGCGCTGGCGTTTGGTGACTGTCTCACTGATGCCTCTCTCATTTGTCCTCTTTGTCAATATCTTAAACATCAATTTGCATTATTTTGTGTACTCCAGAATCTTTCTTTTTTTTTTTTCTTTTTTTTTTTTTTAAGTCTCATTGATCTTGTCGGTTTAACATTATTCTGTTTTAGTACCTGATGATGATTATTTGCTTACCAGACAGGTGCAACAGTTTACCGTAGTAGAACTGTGTTTGAGGATGCAACTCCAGAGTTGGTTAGAGATTTCTTTTGGGATGATGAATCTCGACCTAAGTGGGACCCTATGCTTTCATATTTCAAAATATTGGAAGAATGCCCTGAAACAGGGGCTATGGTTGTTCATTGGATTAAAAAGGTTGGGAATTAGAGGATGCACACTATTAACATGTCCATAACACTACCTACTAATTAAAATGTTGTGGGATTTATTTTTCTGTTTGTTCCCCGCGTTTTTGCAGTTCCCATTTTTCTGCAGTGATCGAGAATATATCATTGGTCGAAGAATATGGGAGGCCGGAAAATCATATTATTGTGTGACAAAGGTATGAAAGATAATAACTCCGAAGGATTAAATGTCTGTATACTCTCCTAAGACCCCCTTGGCATTCATGGGTAAACTTGTTGTACTTTTGTTTCCCACGATCTATTGTGTTTTCAAATATGTCAACAGTGAGTCTTACTGTCTGTGCTTGGAATATTTCAGTGCGTTCCATATCCAGGATTACCGAAGTGTGACAAGCCTAGACGTGTAGAGCTTTACTTCTCAAGCTGGTTTATCAGAGCTGGTTAGAATTCTCAACTAATCATTTCAATTTTTGTGATGAAATTGCCCCAACGTTGATTATTATCTATCATGCATTGGAGTTTTCTGAATTTGAAAGAATGAATGCAGTGGAGTCCAGTAAAGAAAATGGGCAGTTATCTGCTTGCGAGGTCACCCTCTTCCATTATGAAGACATGGGGATCCCAAAGACGTGGCCAAGTTGGGCGTGCGCCACGGGATGTGGGGTGCAGTAAAGAAATTGCACTCCGGCATGAGAGCATACCAGAACGCAAGGAAATCAGAGACTTCGCTCTCTCGAATTGCCTTGATGGCCAGAATCACCACAAAGATACCATCTGATGGAAGCATAGGCTGCTTCGAGCCAACACCTGGTGAAGAAGAGAAAGGTGAACTGGTAAACGATCCGAGACAAAAAGATAACGGAATCGATTGGAAATGGCTAGTTTTAGGCGGAACTGTAGCTCTGGTTTGTGGGCTTCATTCGGGGGCGATAGGAAAAGCGTTGTTACTTGGTGCAGGTCAGAGAGTTGCACGAAGATAGAGGATTATATAGTAGTCTAGAGTTTCGACAATATATATATATATATATATATTATCAACTTGCAATGGAAATTTATTTGCATTTTAACAAATCGTGTGATCAAACTATTGCTTTAGAGTTTAGACCGATTGTACAAGGATAAAGTCTTGGTATTTATATATCCCTGTTATCTGGTTTCTTACATTTTCCCCCCTCTATTTCTTGGGAGCTTCCATGATATGATATCTCATTTGCACTATCTGTAAAAATTGCTTTTCAATAGTTAGATTAATTTTTTAACGGTTTGATATATGTATGTTCAGTGAATAATAGTGCTAAAACAATAGTGCTTATCGATGGTGCAAAAATAATGCTTACCGGTAGTGTAAAATAGATCCCATTCTAGAAATTCCTTCATTTTTTATTTATCTTATCTCTAGTTTGCTTTTTCTATAATTTTTGCCAACTTAATCATGTAGTTTTTTTCATTTAAAAAAAAAAAAAGACACAAGGTTTAAAGTGGTAATTCACAACATAATTTATTATTCTAAATATAATTGTTATGTCCACTTTAATCGTGTAATAACTTAAATTTTTAGACAACAAATGACTTGTCGTTTCCACCACAATCGGACATCAGGGGTTTAAAACTAATAAATAACTTGTCGTTTCTTCTCGACAAAACGACAGCACCAGCTCGTGACAAACGACATGTCGTCAGTTTCTTAAAACGACGAACAATCCTTGCCAAAGGAAAAGCAGATGTCGTTTTATTTCACAACTTTAACGACGACGAATAAGAATCTAACCAAAAAGCTACTTTTAATATTTGTACGTAGTTTCAGATTTTCTAGTCCGAAATTCTGGATTTCCTTTTTTTTTTTTTTTTTTTGGGGTAAATATCCAAATCCAATTTTTTCCATTTTAATCAGTGGCTGAAATTGATACAGGTCGTACGATAAAAATCAATCTCATCAAAAACCTTTCGTAGTTTGGTACGCATGAATCATGGGAGCATTGTTGAGGACAGCTTACGATAGAGCTTACCACTCATTTGTTCATCCGCAGGGCCCAATTAAAAGAATACTAACTGTTGCATTTTTTAATTAAAATTTTTATTTAATTTATATATATATTTTATATAATATAAAATATAATTTAATATGATGATCTAAGCTTCAAAAGAGACAATACCCATAAGAATACCAACCCCATAAATAATGCTACAATCTCCATTCTCCATATAATTGGTGGTATACATTGTCCCAATCGGTCGACAAATTTGAAATAGACAATTTCATTTCCTTAGAAATATAAAGATTATAGATTATTATGATCATTCTCAATCTAGCATTCAAATATTAAGAGCATGTTTGGGTGGTTTATAGTGTTTTAACGTCTTAACTATAAAACTCATAACTCTACAACTCATTTTTTTTTTTTTTTAAATTCAAATTTTAAATCAAAATAAGATGATTTTTATGTTAAAATACTTACAACGACGAGATGAAAAAAATAATTTTCATTTTGTATATTTTTTCCGAATATATTTCTATATCACAACTCATTTTAAATTCATACTTTAATTAAACACACATTTTTAAATCAATTTTAAAACTCTATCTCTAAAAGTCTCTGGAATGGACCCTAAATACTTTCCCTTATTTTTCAAATTTTAAATTAATCTTACTTAATCTCATTTGTTATAATTTACATTAAAAAGAGATGGAACAAAAAAAAAAATTAACTGAAACTAATTTTAAATTGAATAGATAAAATAAGAATTTTTAACATTCTAGAAGTAAAATTAGAATAATCCTAGAGAAGTAGGGATGAGAATTATCCAAAGATCATAAAAGAGTGATAAATGGTCGGACCCTGTTAAGTCCCCCTCCTAAGGTTAGGTGGTACTTATCAAGGGGCCATGACCCTATACCTCACAATTAATAATTGAAAATGAAATTGGAGCCCACTTTGGAAAATCATGTCTTTGGATTGATCTCATCCAAGTGGTCAAATTGTTTTCTCATCCTGCTTTTTATGAATTTTTTTATTATTATTATTTTATCTTGTTCCATCTCTAGTCTCTTCCTATTAAAAGCTTTTATGTACCTAACAATTTAAGCTCAAATCTTTCGTGGCTTTTGTCACTTTTGATTGATATGGATATGATATGATGGATCTCTAGGACTCTCTCTTTTTATCTCACTTCTCTTTACCTGTTTCTTTCTTTCTTTACTTTTGCACTGACAAAAAGCGGTGTCCTTCAAGCCAACAAAAAAAAAAAGAGTTGCTCTTCTTCACGCTTGGTGGAAATTTGTAAATTTAGGCTTTGTTTGGACCACAGGTCTAAATCTAGGAATTTTACTTAATTTTTCTCTTTTTTTCAAAAGTTTGGTGTCTTTTGAAAAAAGTACATATCAATCACTATTAAACGTATCAATGGCAACGCAAACTCATACACCAAACAAACCCTGAGATACTCTGATTCGTTTCACTCAAATAAAATTAGAGGTGTTGTGGTCTTTTTTGAAATTTTTTTTTATCTTTTATAAAAAGTCAACAAAATTACTATTGAAATTAAAATATTTTAACTCAAACTTACACACTAAACACCCTCTTAGAGTCTATGCAATTTCCATCTTACATCACCAATGTTCTTTAGAAGGATTGATAATACATTCATGTTTCTTAATAAATATTTAGATTTGAATCGTTTTCATTATTAATCAGAATATATAAATAATCTATTTCATAAAAGATTTAAAAAGCATATGTAAAGATATTCATCTCTTAAAATTATTTTAGTATGTCAAATCTCCAATCCTATAATCCTTTTTCTTAAAAAATAAAATAAAATAAAATAAAAGTTACATCTTCCTTCAATGAATAATTTTGGAACCCATGAAGCAATATTGACTAGAGAAAAGTGTTTTGTATATTTGAACTGTGTGTGTTAGTTGATTTATTACTCTTTATATAGGCCACAACAACTTATTTATTTAACATGCGTTTGGTTTGATTAATAGATTTGAGTTGAAAATTTTGAATTTGAGTTATTTGACTTTCAGAAATTAATTAAAATTTTAATTGACTTTTCAGAAAAAATATAATATTAAACTGAGTTTTTTGAGTTGAAGTTATTTCACGAAATACATGCTTAACCTAAGAGGTGTCTCAAATGACCGGAGAGTCTTGGGATCTCGAGGTTTTATCTCTATTAAGTGGATAATCCGAATACTCGTGAATGTAAATGGTTTCGTTCATACTTTATATGGCTTCCCAAGCCTTGTCGTTTTTGCTAGTTGCCTTATTGGTGGGCCATTCCTTTGGCAAGGGCCGTAGATGCAACATAAAGATAGCTGTCCCACAAATAATTGGCTAGTGATAGTGAACACTGTATTTGCACTAACTGTTTCATTTTCCTCTTTTTTTAATTATTATTTTTTTAAAAAGCCATTTCATTTTGGCTTTTAGTGGGGGGGAAAAGAATATATTTATTGATTAATAATTCTGCAACCCTAATCGGGGACATTTTGGAAAATTACTGATTATTGATTAACAGCGTTGCTAATTTTAGAAAATTATTGATTGGAGTCATATATCAGTCAAAGAGGAAAAAAAAAAAGTGTTTTCCATTTAATTATGTGTAATATGCGTATTTATTCGCAGCTTTATTTGACTTTTTGAAGTACTTAAGTCAAATGCCAACGAGTAAAAGGCTGATCTCTTGTTCCTCACTAAAATTGGAAAGTTGATTTCGGGTTTGAGTATTTTTTAAGTTGGGATAGTGTTTTATGGAATTAGTTGATTGGTATTTAAATTCTTTGTGAAAGAAGAAATAGACATACAAACATCAATAACAATATGTATGATTACTCAAAAACAAAAAATAACAATATTTATGATCTATTAATACATTGGACATAATCTTCAATTGAGATCGATTGCACTAGTAAAAATATGATGAAACTCAGAAAGAAAGACGTATACCAGGACCCGACAACAAAAAAGTACTTCGACATACTAATAATCAAGCACACATGTTCTTTTTGACAAAACCTCTACAATGAATGTAATCTTCTAATCGATTGAGTGCCAGTATTCTATAACACAAAGGTCACCACTAACTCCGTATCGAAACAAATCTAACGGAATCAAAACACATAAGCGCCAAGCCTTAGATCTGGTGAATAAACGATTAGGACCCGTTTGGTTGGTAAGTTCCATTCAAACTAAACTGTATTTTTTTCATCATGTTTTTTGTCTTTTCTGAAAAAAGTTTTTTATCTTTTCTAAAAAAGTCAACGAAAATTATTATTCAAACTTAAAAATTTCAACTCAACTCAAACTGAACTTGTGCAGCAAACAGGCCCTTAATTCGGAGGATGGAAAAACGAAATCCGTTATTAAGGACTCTAACCAAATGCAACAAAACAAAACAAAAAACGAAAATAACACTCTTATTAAATAACTGCCATAAAATAAAACAATATCAACATAAGTAAAAAAAAAAAAAAAAAGTGCTTTGAATATCTTGAAAATGTTTTTTGGGACAAAAAATTATGTTTAGAAAACATGTTTTAAAAAAGAAAAAGAAAAAACATATTATTAAAGAAACATATATGTAATGAAAACTTCAACCAAACCAACTGAAAGGAATTACTTTGAATTTTTTACTTAAAAGGTTTCATAAAAAAAAAAAAAAAAAGGAGTATATTTTTCTCTCTTGACACAATTGATCAATTCTTTAATTCAATAAAATACAGGATAAATAGTGGAGTATAAATTTCCAACTTAAAATTACTCGAGGCACATAATCAACTTTCTAATTTTAGCTGAGAAACAAGAGATTGACCCAATTCTTTTTTTATTATCAATAATTTCATTGACCCTATTCTTTGGCATTTGACCTAAAGTACTTAACAAAGTCAAATAAAGTTAAGCAATTGTAACACCCATCACACACTTTAATCAAAAGCCAAACACTTTTTTCCCCCCTTTTCCTTTCTCATTTTTGTTTGGAATCTAATAGAAGCACTTTATCCTTCTCTGTCCTTTTCCTCTCTGAATTTTGGATTGATCACAAAACGAACATAATTACCTGATGTTACATGTAATCAAAACATATACAGATTATTAACGGAGACAGGGTTATCTATAAATTAGTAGGGACTTCCCGCTTTCAAAGATTTTTTTTTCTTTTAAAATTTTACTTTTTGTTTTATCTTAATCTAAAATTTTGTCTTTCCTGACTCTTTATTTATATATAGAAATTATCTCTCATCTGACAGTATAATTTGCATAAAAGGTCAATACAATTCAAAAAGAACGCGGTACAATCAAGATTGTCAATAACATATTCTAGTGGAGGTTTACACCAAAATTTTTTTTCAAAATTAAAAGAAATTTTAATGGAAATTATGTGAAAATTTTTAATTTTAATGAAGATAAAATAATAAAATTGTTAATATAGAATTAATTTTAATAAGAATTATATGAGAATTATTTATTTTAATAGGGACAAAATATAAATTATATGAGAATTTTTTATTTTTAAAAAGGATAAATTATAAAAATTATAAAATTTTTGAGATAAATTTAAAAGAAAAAATTTACTAACTACAGCTCCCACTTGCCCCTTAGCTCCGTCACTGGATACAATCCGTTACAAAAAGAGATAAATAGAGAAATACGGAGAATTCTCCTGTACAACGGTCTAACAATGTCGCATCATAAAGTTCTCGTATCTATATATTTTAAGGAAATAGTAAGGAAAAAATGGATAAAATAAGTGAGGCGTGAATTTGCATGGCATGCAATGCATCCACGTGGTAGATTCCTAACCTTATACTTTGAGAATCTCAGCAAAAGTTCGTGGAGCCTTCTGCTTGTAGATCATTGTGCTGGCTGGTTCATGCCAGGCAGTGTCTTTACACTCAACTTTCTCGCTCCTCTCTCTCTCTCTTCATTTCTTCTTGTAAATATTGTTTCTCTCTTGTTAAATATTGGTCCGTACCTTTCTTGGAGTGCCGTTTACAGTAAAGCAAAGGAAGAGCAAAGTTGAAAAAAAAAAAAAAAAAAAAAAAAAGGGCACTTCCCCTCTCACAATCGATTTTACGGACAAGCGGTTTGTGGGTCTCCACAGCTAAATTTTTCTTTCTATTTTTTTTAATCTTTTCTTTTCTTCTATTTTTTAATCCTCTAATGGGGTATCTCTGAATTATTTATTTATTTATTTTTTTGGGTTGTTTCTGTTCATGAATAGGGCTTCTGTTGTTTCTGATGTCTCTGTAAATTCATCCAATATCTTGTTTCTGAAACTTTCTTGCATATTTTCTCTGAAATTTTGCAGTTTATCTTCTGGTAGATTATTTTATGTGCTTTTTGTTTGTTTGCTTGTATTATTTTGTGTATTTATTTATTTATTTATTTATTTTTGGTGTGAAGATCTGCATATTCTGATATTAAGCTTTTATTATCTTTCAAAAAAAAAAAAAAAAAAAAAAAAAAGAAACTGATAAGATTTCTCTCCTTCCTTCTATCAGCCTCTCAAAGAAATTGTATCTAATAAATGAGATTGTATCTAACTACAAGTATTGTGTGTGTTAAGCATAAAAGAGGTTTAGTTGCATTAATTAATATATATATATATATAGATATATATATATATATATATATATGCTGTTGGATGCTTCAACTGGGTAAAGTTTTACTGACCCAATTCGTAGAATTGAAATTTAAGAACACACCCAATATAATTTCACTCATGGAATTCTTGAATTGTAAGAACTTCAATTTCTGAAATTAAGGTGTGTGTTCTGGGTTGTGTTTTGTTTCTCATACGGACTTTGTTAGTACACAACACACACACACACACACACACACACACACACATATATATATATACACAAAACATGGGTTCAAGACATAATTTCTATCTTCATATTTAGGATCGAAGTATTTGATTGTTTCATTACTTAAAGTGCTTGCATATTGAAGTAGTCATGTGTGTTTGTGTTGAAGGAAATAGAAAGAAAGAGGTCAAATTGGAGGCTTTAGAACTAGGAATGATGACTTTTTGCAATGAAAATTGGTGAGACTTGTGTTTCCTCTCTCCATTATGCTCTAGTTTGATTCTTTGATGTAAATGTTTAGAGGCTTAAATTTTGTCAAGAACGTATGCTTATGCGCATTACGATTCTACAATTTCCAGCTGCCGACTACTTGTCGAGGCTTAGCATTGTCGTCGGCAGTGAGAAGCAAAATAAAACTTCAGCCTACAATTATGTTAAATGTTAGGTTTTGATGAAATCTTTGCTCTTGATTTAAACATATGTGTCTTAAACAATTGTCACGTTCTCGTCCATGTCGTGTCATTAAGTTCCAAATTCATGAAAAACCGGTTTGTAATCCGGGAAATGGAAGCTGAATGTTTTTTTCTTTGTATTCATAGTTTGTGCGCATAGCATGAGAGGAGTAGAGTACTAATCGGGTAACTTTTTGTCATAGCAGGATTGCTCATTAATTGATACGAAAAATGAATGTAGACAATAAGAACGTAGACATAGACCCGGTGACGGATTTAGAACTTGCGCTGGGTTATTCCAGGCAGTGCATACAGAGAAGACTGAACAATGATTCAGGTGCAGGTGCAAATGCAGGTTCTGGATTAAACATGACATTTGTATCCAACAACCCCCTTTCCGAACTAGTTTGGTCTCCGCATAAAGGTTTGAGTCTAAAAATGTGCTGATTCCAGCTTCACAGATACAAAAACCTCACTTTTCCGGGTTGCAGGTCCAAGCAACGTGGCTCTTTTACCCGCGCAAGGCGTTACAGGCAGCAGGAAGCCCGATACCGACAACAATCACGCTGTTGGAGATTATTTATTCCTAACATCGATCGACACATCACTTCAAATGACGAGTGGAGCTGCTGGTGTCATGCCTGTACGTGGACCGAGAGCTGAAGACAAGGCGGGTGAGAAAAATCAAAACAAGCAGTGAAGGGTTGTTTTTGGTTTGTTTACCGATTCGAGTTTCTAGGGTCTGAGGAGATTTTTTGTGGCAGGCGTTGGTGGTGATGCGGAGGAAATAAACACCGCTCCTAGAGAACTGATCAAAAGGAGGACCTGGGAGACGGTAAAGGGGTCGGCATTTCTGGATGCGTTGAATCCCGAATAGCTGAAACCACCGAGATCGGAGAAAACCAATTTTCAGCTCTTCCAGGTGAGTTCTGTTATCGGATAAACAATTTTCAACTGTTATACATATTTGTTTGTTTTCATTTGATAGCCAAAGACAATCTGGCCCTTGTTATTGATATGTATGCTAAACATGATATTAACACGCCGATTTTCTTACAGGTCGGGTTTACAGAAAAAGTACTGATATCTTATCGATAAAGTATGATCATAGTGAACCTGATGAGGCACAAAGTGAACCGTTGTCGGAAGGTGCAGACAGAAACGTCGGGTGTAGCAATTACTCGCTGCGGATGGATTTGAAGGTGACCTCAGAAGCTAACCACATGAATGAATCTGAAGCTCCCGCTGATGTTGTCGGGAACCAGATTTTCCAAGGAAGGAGAAAGTCTTTTGAGAAAATTGAGTCAACTGCTGAGAATGATTTACAGAATCTCAAAAGCGAGTATGTTTTCAGCGCTGCGAACGACACTATTCTACGGTTGGAATTTTCTCCACAAGTAAAAGGAAGTTCTCAACAGGCTGAAGATATGCCTCCCGAAAGCAAGACTGTTTCGGCTAAAAATTCTCCTACTAATAGTAGAGTCGACGAGAGAAGAAGGAAAGGCAAGGAAAAAGCTATATCCGATGGAATGATGCGAAAAGACGATGAGGACAGCCACGAGAGCGTCGAAAGCTGCAATAGTGCTGGACTATTTCCGACAGGCAAGAGGAGGCGGAGCTTTGATGAAGATTTGGTTGTCGGGACTCAAGGATTCAAGAAACAAATTCATCATGCACACGGTTCCACGTCCTATACTAGACAAGATAGTTCCTTCATGAATTGGATATCAAACATGATGAAGGGCTTCCCGCAATCGGTGCAAGAAGAGGCGCCTTTTCCTCTTAGCATTGCAGGTCCAGACGTTGGACATGAAAATCTCGACAGAAACCTCATCAGTACCATCAACAAGAACCAAGATCCCGGGTCCAAAATTATCGGTTTTCAGTCAATCTTTCAATCCTTGTATTGTGCAAAGGCAGAGGTTCAAGAAACCAGAATGTTGAATGTCGAGTATCAAGTTGAAGAAGGATCTCGGGAACTTGTATCGTCCAATAAAATGAGCAACAACAATTCGACTCCTGGTCCGTGTCAAGCAGAGAATAGTAACTTGGCGGGAAAACAATTTCTTGTAGTGAATGAGAGATTCAACGAGTCTACGTCCGGAAATAGGGAAGGTTCGGCAGTCCAGCCTAAGACTCCGTTGGATAAGTTCGCTGATAGTCTGGAAAAATGCAGTACTAACTCTGAAGAGAACAAGAGTAAGTGTCAATTGGCCTTTAGTAGCAAAGAAAAAGAGAGGACAAACTCCAATTCCTCTCTGGGTAAACGAAAGACGTCGAGCGCTGAACAAGTTAATTCAGGCCTGCCATCCACAGGAAAAACCGTATCCAAGTTTTGTCACAGAAACGACTCCCTAGGAAGCAACTGGATAACTCGTTTCGCCGCGAAAATTCCCAGTTCCTCAGCAAACCCGGATAATCTCAACCCGAGTGTCGGTTTGAGTCGTAACCGCTCCTTAGAGTGCCTAAAGATTATTCCACATGCACAGAATCATATCGGTTTTCATGCCGATAGTGCAGTTTTCGAGGCTAGAGATCATTCTTCCGAAGATCAGCCTCTTGTCTCTGGTAAAGAATTGCAGATGATTTCTAGTAAGATCACAGGCCATGATGATCCAACGTCAACGTATAAGTTACCTTTCTCTAAACTCGACAATTTAAAGCCAAGTACAGGAAACAAAGAAAGCTTGATGCTCCAAAGTGATAAAGACGGCCAATTCCAAGCTGATGTTAACTCGAAAGCGGATGAGATTACGGATTTTGAGAAAAACAAGTCTTCTACAAGTCCCGTTATGGAACTCAGAGCTTCAAGCTCTGTGGAAAAGATGTCAAAAGAGAATCGGATAATGCCATTGTCGTCCTTTGTCAGTGAGCAGAATCCAGATGTAGCTGACGGACTTTTCGACGCTGTAAAAAGGCTTCGTTTGTCTCGTAGGGATATAATGAAGTAAGTATTAACATTCACTAGTCTTGACACAAATAAAATTTGTTTCTTATTTGCATCTTTTTACAAAGACTTACTTTGTATATTACTTTGCAAGCGTATAGAAAAAGTATTTGAGTTTTTTCGCTGTCTATGTTGAGAAACGGCATGTTTACCACCTAAACGGCAGACTGTTTTTCTCCGTTTAGGAAACGTCTTCTGCTTTCGATTGAATCTCTTTAGGGTGGCAATGTAAGTAGTAGATGAATAGGCAAAAAAACCTATTTAAAAGGTCGATCGAGAACCTAACTACTGTATTATATATATATATATATTTTTGGTTATTTATGTTCTTAGTTATACTTATCTGCTTTGGACTTGATGCTTTGCGGCTAGGTGGAAAAATTCTCGCATGTCACTTTCGCAACTTGATGGGTTTTTCCTGCGTTTGAGGCTCGGGAAGTGGGAAGAAGGACTTGGGGGAACTGGCTACCACGTGGCTTGCATTATTGGTATATAACTAAACGTGTTTCATGTCAAACATATATTTTTTTTTTGTTAAGTTGATTTTGTTGTTCATGATTTAGTACATCACTAAAAGGCATTCATTTTTAATGGCATAAAATCGACGAGGTTGTTTCCACTTTTTTTTTTATTTTTTTTATTTCATATAATAAATATTCTTTTATAGTTCTTTTGGCGTTTTCCCCGATATTTGCAGGAACACAGGGGGACAACGAATCTGAGGATGCCAAAAGTTCCATACTAGTGAAAGTGGGAGGGATCAAATGCTTGATTGAGAGTCGTTTTGTTTCGAACAACGATTTTCTTGAGGTAATATTCTTATTCACCAGCTATATCCGCATTCACTATTTGTTTTTTTTTTTTTTTGGTTTTTTTTTTGTTGTGATCATTCAAAAGTTCTCTAAAAATCTTGTGAGGTTGCTTACTAAATAATGTTAAACGGAGATTATTATAAACGCCTTATGAATCTTTTCCGCGTAGTTTCGTGTCGGATGACGTATGAATTATATCCTAATAGAGTATGCGTGTGTTAAAAACGATAAAATATATTACTTGTCGGGTCGTGGGCCCCGTATCAACCCGGTATGACCCGGCCTCCCAACAGCTCATTTGTTTTAGGACCTAACAAGTTTCGACTTTTGATACTTTGGACCCATTATCATAATTTGTTCCTTCTATCAAGATTCCATTTTCATTTTCATTTTCATCCTTGGTTCCTATCAGCATTTTAACAATTATTTTGAGAATTAGTGTTTATTTTTTTTTTTAACTTACGCATATGATTTTAATTTTTCTAGACCTAAATGTAGTATTTGTTTCGAAAGCCTAGCGATCCCAAACTAATCCCTAACCAGGTTGGAAACAATTGTGTTATATTATTTTTTTTAGCCCCTCTAGACTTAACGAAAAGCGATTCACAAAAGAAAAGCATGGAGTATCCGCACATGACTCGTCGCCACTGCATACATTAGCACGTGCCGACATACTCGTGAATTTCGAGTTAATTTATTTTGTTAAATGAGGGATAACTTGCAATATGGATTTTGTTTAATTCACGCGTCATAATTTATATGTTGTCGCGTTATATTGAACAGGATGAGCTGATGGCATGGTGGTCCATTACCTCAAGGAACGGTGACAAAATTCCTTCAGAAGAAGATATGAGAGTAAAGGTAAAGACTAAAAGAATGTTAGGCTTTTAATTAATTAATTAGCAATTATTGATTAATTTGCGGGCTTTTGCAACCAAGTTAGTTCTGATTACTACAGAGTTATTTATAAAAAAGAAAGAAAGAAAGAAAGAAAAGAGACAGAAAAACCATTAGCGGATTGAACTGTACATAACTTCTGATTTTTTTTTTTTTTTTTTTTTTTTTGTGGGTTCAAAAATTGTGTGTAACATGGAGCATATAACTGTTATGTTGGAGTGAATTTGAGAAAAAAAATTTCAAAGTCTCTGCTTATTAGATATTGAGTTTAATAAAATAAAATAAAATAAAATAAAACTGACAAAAAAAATCCTATTTCAATTCGAACTGGGGTTAGATTGGGATTGTTGTGCTTTTATTATAATTTCTACTTTTACTTTTAACAAAAAGAGAAGTAGAAACTAAAAGTAAAAGTTAGAAATTCAAGTTTCTCAAAATAACTTTTTAAGTATTCTTATTAAACATAATATTTGTATCCTAATTTGTATAAAGAATTTTTGGAGAAGCCAAAAACATTATTGGACTAGCCCATGGTTCAGTCTAAAAAGTGTTGGAATTTCCTTCAAATGGGACTTTGCAATTTGTATGGTTGAATATATAAATGTTTGTGTTTTAGGCATGTTCTTTTAACCTTTTTTTTTTTTTTTTTTTGGGTTAAATTAGCATGTTCTTTTACTGGTCACGGTGGGAGATTGACAACCGTCAAAGATCTTTATTTTCTTTCGAAATTAAGGGTTTGTTTGGTGGATCGGTTTGAGTTGAAATTTTTAAGTTTCAATAGTAAATTTTTTTGAATTTTCAGAAAAGACAAAAACTTTTTGGGAAAAAGATAAAAACTTTTTGAGAAAAAGATAAAAAAAAATTTGAGTTAAATGGTTTGAGTTGTTATGCCAAACAAATCCTAAAAGAAAGTGCGAAAAAGAGAAAGCTCTCCTTAGCTAAAAATAAAAATAAAATAAAAAAGCAGAGAAGACTTGCATATAATCATTTACAAACATTTTGAAAATGGAGAACATGTGCTAAAACTTTTTGTACACTTTAGTGACAAGACATCACTACCACCTTAACTTGGACCTGGGTCGGCCTTTATTTAATTTGTTATTACTTTTTTGGATTAGTGTAAAGGTTAAAAAAATGAGTGGTATTGGTTTTAAGAAGAGAAAATTTGAATTCGGATTTAGATTGAATTATTGTGAGATATTTTTGACCAATATTTGAATATAATAAAAAAGATTATAATAGGGCATCCAAATGGAGTACAAATGGTAACAATTGTCTGGGCAACATGAAGAGATGCTGCTTCATCTTTATACTCTAATGGATTAAAATTAATATTTGTTGTAGCCTTATTTGAAGAAAAAAAAAAAAAAAAAGAGTATATTTGGCGCTTTTATCCTTGCCTACTTTGTGAATTTACAAGTTGCCCAAGGATTATTAATTATTCTGACATGTTACCTCTTAAATTAATTTATATGCGAGTGGGTGGTTAGCAAAAGTCCATACTCTCGTAAATACTTTTAAATCCGTTTAGTGATTTTCTTCCTTCCGCGTAATTGCTTTGGAAAAAAAAAAAAAAAAGAGGAAGTGCCAATATTTATTTTTCTTTATTTGTTTTAATTTACATTTGTTCTTGTGTATGCAAGTGGTGATACAATACATTAATCGTTGGAATCTTCTATTGTTGAAGATACTACATATTTTTTTTTTCCTCAATTACTCAGTGACAATGTTTGTTATGTTTCTCGTCAAGAGAATTTGATAGCCTATTGTTTAGCTATTACTGTTTTATCTCAATTTTTTTTATTGTAGTTGGTTAGATTCAGTATCTTAATTTAGGTGTTTTTGTCAAGGCGGATTGCCGTTATTATTTAAAAAACCAACTCATTTACTCTTTCTTAAAAAAAAAAAAAAAAAAAGAAAAAAGAAAAAAGTGGACTTGCTTAAACAAATGCATAGCTAAAAGTCGTCACATTACTAGATAAAAGTGGCCTAGCATTCTCTAGTTGAGATCGTTGTGAAATCTAGCGTAATGGTGTGTTTTCGATATATCGTGATCATGATGGTTGTTAACGATCACGAAATGTGTCAAGGTTTGTGCCTTTTTTTTGTTGGTGCGACGTTTTATGTGCAGCCTTTTCTTTCGAGTGGATTAGACAACAGTTTTTAAGAAAATCAACATTTAATTGGTTTCATATATCCAATTATGTAATAATGATTGAATATAAAGAGTGTGCACGATCTAGTTCGTTTCCAAATTGTCAGATTTGACCAGAGTATTTTAAATAGTTTGAAAAATATAGATTAGACTAGACTTTTTTATATCATAGACCAAACCATTCAGTATAAAATGATTTAAACCGTAATTTGGTCCTTTCTTTGAGTTCGATATTAGGTCAAATTGGTATAACCCAGTTGATTTTTAAGAGAGTTTTTTAAAGGTTTTTTTTTTTTTTTGTTATTTTCTTAATTACTTTTGTGGTCTTTATAATTTATGGTCAAACTTAACGTCTAAATTAAAATAAAGATGCTAACAATAACAAAAACTTGTTAGTCAAATAATGAAACATAAACATAATTGTAGAGTAATCCAAACAATAATATAGACATACAAAGTTCAAAGTTGAACGAACATAAACGCATACAAATTTCAAAATTCAAAGTCCAAAGATATAATTTTCTTATATAAGAACAAAATGCATACATATATTTATATACGAGAAATGGCCTGATTCAATTTAGACTGAATCATTTGTCAACAATTTCTATGTGGAGATCGGACCCAAACTAGGGTCTGGTAGTTTACGATTTTTTCAGCAAAACCTTAGTATATATGATTACTTATCCCTCAATTTCTTTCTTCTTTTCAAGCAAAAGAGAAGGAGTAATTAAAAGCATATAAAGTACTTTTTTGGGGGGGTAAATATAGAGGATTATAGTGATAGATATTAGCATACACAGATATTCTCGGGTGTGGATACATCTCTGCGTGATATATAGATCCATCATGAAGTAAATTGTCATTTTCTTCGATCACTGAGGTGAGATGACTAACTCAAGCATTTAACAAAAAGAACGTGCGTAAAAATCAACCCATCTAAAAGTCATTGGCAAGCATACAAAGTACATGTGTAGTAACATTGATTGTTGGTTGAGTTGTTTTGGGGCTGTTTGGTAGTTGATGATTTAATGAACACTCCATGGTGCTTATTATAAGAACATGCCAGCCATTCTTCTCAATTAGTCATAGCCTGTTTGGTTTATCCATTTTTAAAATGGGTGTAAAATTATTTAAAAGAATATTTAACTTCCCCTTTTGTCATCAGTTCTCTATCTTTATTAAAAAAAAAAAATTATATCTTTAAAAAAAGTATTTGACTTTTTAATTTTTAGGCTTTGTTTGGTTGGAGAGATGGAGAGGAGGAAGGAGGGAGAGGGTTGGAAGGATGTGGTATGTGAAGGATGGAGAGGATTATACAAATCCCTTATATTGTTTGGCAAGATGGAGGAAGAGTTGAAATAATGGGTGATAATTTTTTTAGATAATTACTATATTGTCCATTTTATAGATTATTAATAATTTATTTTGAATTTTTAAATGGTCTTTTTCATTTTAAGAAGAAGTTTTATTTCACAGATCCAGACGTTATTTGAAAACTAAAATGACATGATTCTCCCATTTTAAGCCTCTTTTTTTTTTCTTTTTTTTTTTTTCCATTTCAAAAGCAAATATACCAACGAAAAGGACCTATGGAATTGGAATTTTTAGAAACATTCAATTTGGGATTCAAGAAAACGTGATTCCCGAACTTCACCAAATATATCATGATTAGGTACATGAACAAGTGATTCCAATTTTTAATTATATACTCATACTTGAAAATGAAATAAAATGATGTTTATTCACACATATATATATATATATATATATATAGATTTATATATGTGCAAGTGGATGAAAAGAAACCAATCAAAATCATGCTCGGATTATAGCTGACTCACCCCCAACAAGCTTTTTTCTTTCTTTAATGGATTATTAACTTCTATGCTAAGAAGTTCATAATACAGACTATTTAAAATTCTAAAAGTTCATCAACTTTTTTAAATCCGGATAATTCGGATGTGAGGCGTACCAACTCCAATAATAAGTTTCAATTTAATGGTGTTAGTTGCGGACGTGAATATATTATAAATCTTTTTGTTTAGAAAGAAAAAACTATTAAGACACTTTTCTTTTAATCACACTTTTGCTTTACAAAACAAATTTCATAAAAATAACATGGTTTTTTTTTTTTTCCGGAGTGAAAATTCCATTAATTTTTTTTAGGGAAATTTCGGATATTACATAATTTTTAAATCATACATACTAAAGAAATATAAGCTGTTTCCTAAATTAAAAAAAAAGAAAAGAAAAAGATTTGTCTCTTTTTTTAAATATATATATCTATACAATAATATAGAAAGGAGGGGAAAAAACACTGTTTTCGTCCAAAACGTTCGTTTTGGTTGAAGCGTGCGTTTTGTTCTTTTATTTGTTTTCCCTTATGGGCTGGCTGACACAAGGCAGAGGTGGGGAGAGAGAGAGGGATGCGTGGGAGGAGGGAGAAGAGTGGGGAAGGGGGACCTTTTTTTTTTTTTTTTTTTTTGGGGAAAAGAGGGAAGGGGACGTAGAAAACACATGGAATTCATGAAACGAGAGAGAGAAAAGATTACATAAATTTTTTTGTAATATCATCAAATAATATATATCATATATCATGTAAGATTTATAAAATTTATTTAGTATATATTTAAAATTTTATAATATATAATTTAATTATCTCAATGTATTTATTTTTAAAAAATTTAAATATAATGTCTATGTATTTTATATTTCAAGAAAAGATTTGTTTTATATTTTGTAATTTTTTTATAATATATATAATGTCCATTCATTTTATATTTTATTTTTGATCTTTTTTATGTCTTTTTTATCTACTTTTTACTTATATATTTTTTATTATTTAGATATTTTTTTTAAATATGTACAATCATGTATATTGTACATGTTTTTAAACTAGTATATATATATATATATATAGGCAAAACAAACTCTCAAATTCTAGGTATAATTATATTTGTAAATTTTCTTATCCTGCACCTTAATTTTATCGGATAAAAACAGCTACACCTTTGAAGTCGTTGGACCAACAAATGAATGGTGTCAATGAAAAAGAAGATTTTTTATGAAACAGCTTCTCATCTCTCTCTCAGGGGCAACAGCCTTGCAATTATTCCATTCCACCAAAATCCTGAAAAGCAAAAAGATTCACTCTGATTTTTTTTTTATTCGTATGCATATACAAAATTAAAATAAACAAAATTCTCTTGATCCTTCACTTTTCACTTAGATGTATGTGCTCGTCAATTTACTTTATTAATTTTATTTATATCTGAATTAAAAAATGAGAATTCAAATTTTATATTTTATATTGAAATTAAATATAAAATTATTATTAAATTATGTTTGTAATTATCGTTGTTGTTTTTTCTTTTTGGCTTAACAATTTACTTTGTGTGTGTGTGTGTGTGTGTGTGTGTTTTACCCCTAAATGAATTTAATTTCTGCTTGATTATAGAGAGTGGGACCCTAATATTGCACTAAGGTTAGATCACCCTCATGGATTTTTTTTTCGGTTTTTTTAAATGGAAATTATTGGTTCGGAACATCGGTTTGCGCTTTAATTATTGACAAAATAAAATAATATATATATATATATATATAAGATATGCATTTATATATATCACTTTCCTATTAGCTATCGAATACCCATAGGAAAGGGACATTAATTTTAGATCGATGAAATCTATGTTTTTTTTTTTTTTTTTTTGGTGTGCACTTTCACGAAAATATATATATCGCATTGTCGTTTTCTGGACTATATTAGTCATTTTTTATTGATCACGTTTTAACAAATATTTACGTGTTATTGGAATATTGGTTGGGTGTCCTTCAAAAGTGGGAATGTTAAAAATATGACATGAATATACATGCATACAAACACATCTATTTATAAATATATGCATATATTTGGATAAAACGTGCAACCTTGAGTTTTAATTAAACGTCCATTCATAGTTTATGAATAAATAATTATAGATTGTGACATTCTTTTTAACCAAATTTGGTTTTAAATTTTTTTCTCTCTTTCTCTCTCTCTTCCCTTTCTCTTTCTAACGTGTGAAGATTATGGTTTCTCAATCGTTTTTTCTTTTTTGGGGCCAGATTCCAGGGATGGCCTTTGGTTTGTCTCTAGTTTCCCGACTCTAGAGATCAATGTGAGAATTATATGATGAAGGTCTTGGTAAAGGCGAGCACATGACAAGAAGATGGATGTTGTGGGAAGGAGTAAGGCATGAATGAAATAGTTAATGGGGGTGCGAGGTTGTCATGCACCATGGAGGTCTTGCAGCAGCTCGGCTTCGGCAACCCAGTTTCTTCCAATAATGTGGTTCGTTTTATCAGCAATGACTCTTTTCGTGTGATTGGTTTTTTTGAACCTAAATTTGTATGTAATAATGACGATATTTTTGTCATCTTTTATTTGGGTGTTTAATTTCTTTTTGTTATTTATAATAATGGAGGTGGTTTCTCCACCTTCCAAGTTGGTTATTTATCCGTAAGATCTGAGTTTTGACAGTGTTTTGGTTTCGCTAGAGTTAATTCTATGCAGAGTTAGTAGTGACTCTATTGATTAGGAAAATCCATTGATTGTTAGGATTTTGTCAAAAAGAGCTTTATATGTGCTCGATTTCAGTGTGTCGAAGTATATTCTCGTTATTGAGCCTCAAGCATATGTCTTTTCTTTTGAGCGTCATCAGATTTTACTGGTGGATCCGTTTTTGTCGAAGAGTTTTGTCTCATGTAATACGGGTTTATTATGTTTGATATTTTTGTATCACCTTAGTGAGTTTAATGAAATTTCCCTTTTTTTTAAAAAATAATTAGTTTGAAATTCATTTTTTAATTGATTCACACCAAAAATCGATGACATTGTTAGACATTCAAAAACGTATGTAGATTATTATGTTTCACGCTTTAAAAAACAAACAACGTGCTATGAGTTATATAAAGAAAAGTTAGTAATAAAGGTGAACAAGAACATATAAACAATTATTGTGAATTAAAAAAAAAAAAACACACAAAATAGTGAAATATAGAGAAGGAGAGAGAGTATAAAATACACAGCAAATTGATCACAAAGGGTGATGACTATAAAAAATTAAAAAATTAAAGTTGACTAAAGATGAAAATAAACCTATAATACATCATCTTACTTGATTTCGCCAAATCAATCGTGTGTTTAAACATAAAATTTTGATTTGAATTCAAATTTTGTGTTGGAATTAAAAAATACTATAGAAAAAAATGAATTAAAGTTCAAATCCATGAAACAAACGACGTATAACTCAATGCGTATAACTGAATTCTAAAAAAAACCTATTAAAAAAGAGATTATAATAAATAGTTATGATATATTGTACTGTAAAACTTGTGAATCTGCACATGCTATAGAAAGCTCAATATTTACTGGCTTTTCGTTCAAAACAAACCGCAATTTTTACGTAAATGTTTTGTATTTAATTTTTGGTCTTTTAATTTTGTTTTTGCTTTTGGCCCAAATTTTTTTTTTTAACAATTTAGTCCTGTCTTTTGTATTGGTGTTTTTTTTTTTCACTTTAGTCCTTAAATCTTTTTTCTGATTTTTTTTCATACCTCTTTTTTTTTTTTTTTTTTTTTTAAGGTCTTTTGTTTTTGTTTTTGTGAGTCTATTTTTTTAACTTATTATTTTAAATTTTTTTTAGATAAATTTTCTTAAATATATCTAACGCGTATGTTTTAGATTAAAATATATACACGAGAAATTTACTTTTCAATTTTAATTAAGAAATTTAAGAAATAATAATTTAAAAAAATTTGTGTTCTCTTTTTCAAAAACGACACTAATAAAGTTGTTCTCACGTAAATAGAGTCCCATCAATCAACTCTCGCCAATATTTATATATATATATATATATATTAGGCAAAATATCTAAATCACCTAACTTTAAAAATTATTATATTAATATGATATAAAATAATAATCTTAGATAAATATAATATAAAATTAAATTTACATTAAATAAACTTTATGTTATATTGATTAAAATAAAAAATTTATATTTTATTAATCAATAAATAAAAATAATAATTATTTAAATAATTTTTTCATACATATATATATAAATATATCTTCAAATATTTATTGGACCACCGCACGACACTTTCCACATTTCCACTGAAGAGGGCCAAACAGTGCCTCCAGGATAAGCCACCAAAAAAACTCTTTGCCCAAAAAAATATCCTAAAGAGCCACTATAATTCTCCTCTCTCTCTCTCTCTTTTCTCTCTCTATCTTGGTGATTAATTAGTTGATGAACATGAAGATGAATCAACAACTTGGTAAGTCAACTACTACTCTTTCTCTCTCTCTCTCTCTACATATGTCTCTCTTATTGCTGGATCTGCCGGTTATATATGTTAGATGGACAAAAAAAAAACCTTTTACATAGTCAAATTACGCGTTTTTTTTAGATGGGAAAGTCATGAAGACGACGACACAAATCCTCGCCGCCTCCTTCTTCGGCGTTGCCGCCTCCGCCGCCGCCGCCGCATATTACCGCCGCGGAAAGTTCACTAACAATAAGCAGCTGCCGACGAGTGATGTCAAGGACCAAATCATGATTCCGCGGTCCATTCGCAGGACGGAATCCGGCCGTCACCAACTCGAAAGATTCTCCCATTTCGTCGGTACGTATATATTTATATACGAGACAGATGTAAAATTACTGTTAGATTATAATTTTTTAAACAGTCAGATTAATTTGAATTTGTGTAGCGAGGCAGCTGGGATTTAGAGATGCAGATGAGTGTCCACTGCTGGGGAAGTTGGCGATAGAGTACTTGAGGAAATCAAAAGAGTGTGAAGAAAGTATATATGATTATTTGGGGGATGAAGAAGATGTGGATTCTCTTTATGTGATGTTGGTGGAAGAGTTTGAGAGATGCATTCTTGCCTATTTTGCCTTTCATTGGAGCCAAGCTTCTATTATGATTAGCCAGGTACTCTTTTACTTTTTTTTTTTTTTTTTTTGGAAATTAGGTGCTAATTGTTTTTAATTAGCCACACCCTTTTCTTTTCTTTTATTTATTTTTATTATTTTTTCTGATTAAATTGTTAGTTAGTTAGCTTTGGATCCTTTAAGTCAAATGTTCTAATCCTTTAAACAAAAGTGCGTTTGAAGTCGAGTCGCAACAATTAGAAAACGACAAAAGCGCTTTTGAAACAAGAAAGGAAATATGGAATAAATAAATAAATAAATAAATTCAGAGCTTTAAAGTTTTCTTTAAAAAATATATATCTTTTCGCTTCACCTTGAAGATAAAGAATTGCACATAGCGTTTTGGATCTAACTATTCTCTTTCAATGAGATACTCTCCAAACCTCTTCCTTTGGATCTGGTATCTATTAAATTTTCTTATTTAAAAAAAAAAACCTTTTAATTTTAAGAATAAGATAGTGTTTAAATGTGTAAAAAAATTTATTTTGAAAACAAAAGGTCATTTGGAATGAGAAAAAAATGATATTGAGAATGGTATATTGTGAGAAGATTTCAAAAAAATTATTTTTATTTTTTAAAAATAATATTATACAAAATAAGCTTAAAAATGAGATATTTTTATTTTTTAAAATAAGAGAAGGATGACAAAAATTAAAACAAATATTTTTGTGAAAAAATATTTTAATTTCAAAAATTAGATATGTCATTCAAATATAGGATAATTATATGTTTGTACGTGTGTAATAGATAAATAAAAAAAACACACACACATAGTATTGACATTGTGATATTGACATAACAATCACGTGATAATTACGGAGGATGGCTCTTTTAAAGTATAGAATAAATAAATATTTACCAAATATTGAGCGCATGATTTAAACTGTTCATGTAGCTAGGCGGAATGATGAGATTCTTAAGAAACTACAAAACCAAGCACTCCTCTGTTTCTTTAGGGTCCGTTTGGTGTGTTAATTTGAGTTGAAATATTTTAGTTGTAATAGTAAATTTTTTTGAATTTTTAAAAAAGACAAAAAAAAATTTTAGGAAAAAGATAAAATTTTTTTAGAAAAAAGATAAAAAAAAGTTTGAATTGAGTTGGATTGAACCAACATACCAAACACCCCCTTAGATTAACAAAATAATAATAATGCTCATATCGTTTATAGCCTTTTCACTTGTAGTATTTGTTAGAAAGTACGTGTTTTGTGTCAAATAGATAAATAAAAAAATATATATATATGATGAGTATTAAAAATATCACGTGATTGTAGGATAAATGTAAGTAAAGATACAGTATAAATGTCATCCATCTTTTATATATATATATATATATTATTTTATCTTAATATATAAAAAAGAGTGAATAATATTTTTTTTACATGTGTCGACTCATTATTTTTTTTTACTTTTCTTTTTTCTTTTTTCTTTTTATCATTTTTATTTCTTTTTATCTTTTTTTTTTCTTCTCTCATTTTTTTAAATGATTTTATCCCTTTTTTTTTTTATTCTTTTTCATTTTTCATTATATATATACATATATATATATATATAATCTTCTATATATCTATTCAATAACTTATATGTTTTATTAATATGCTTGAAAAGGATTTTTGTTTAAATTTTTTTAAAATTTTGTTAGAAGTTTTGGTTTTGGTTATTTAAGTTTCGTATGGAGTTTCGATTTTTATTTCTTTTTATTTTTGATAGTTTTGTACTTTTCTTTTCTCTTTAAATTTTTATATTTTTTACACAATATATTATTTAAATAAGCAAAATGTATGTTCAATTAGTATATAGTAAAAGATGAAAGGCATATATAATTCTCATTTATAATAGTGAATTAAGCCAATTCATTCATATATTTGCAATATATGAATACTTTTTTTTTTTTTTTTTTTTTGTGAGCAACGTATAAGAACATAAGACTATTTTACTTGCATAGGTGCATATACAGAAGGAAATTGAAGCTGTTTAAAAGTCTCATGTTGTAAATTTTTAATATCAATACTCACAAAACAAACCGTTAAAAATCAAATCCAATAATTAAAAAGCTGTTTTCAATCAATAATATAAAGCAAGAGGTCTCGCTGCAAAAGAATTCTAAATTTGAAAGAATAAAAAAATAAATAAATTTTGATTATCTAATTACTTGTGTTTCGATCGCCGAGCATGTGCAGGTTTTCAATGTGGAGTCGGAAGAAAAGAAAAGGAAACTCAAGGACCTTGTTTTGGCAGCCACTAGGTGAGTTTTCTTTTAGCTACTAGTTTACTGATTATTGCACATGTGAATAATACAGAATAAAAAAGATATATATATATATATAAATTTCTTCAAGCTTTTCACTATTATTAAAATGGAAAAAAAAAAGGATGGAAAATTGTCAGAAATGATACAAATATGTACAGGAGAAAAGGACCTGCGTCACAATGTCACGTCACAATCAGAAAAATGACAGTAGTCACCCAACATAACTCTAGATTGGGTTTGGCTTTGTTCTTTATTGGCTGTATTGATGGCTGTAGGCTAGTGTTAGGTGTCCGACTTTTTTTTCTTTTTTCTTTTTTAAAGAAAGAAATAGGATTATAAAAGATAGAGGTTAATCGTATTCATATAATTTTAGATTAGATATTTTCTTACATGATACACACATTTTTTATAAAATAAATTGTTCATATATTTCTGATCAATATATTTAGATGATTCGAATTTAAATATTTAATTAGAAGAACGATGATCTTATTAATCCACTCAAAAGACGTTAACCTATGACCTTTTTTCGTGAACAATAGAATTCTAACCGGTCGCAATGCATACCAAGTGCAATTCAATAAGTAAAAAGAGCAATAACACATCAAGTAAAAAAAGGAGAGATAATTCACAAAAATAAAAATAAAAATAAAATATCTTGAGATCATAGGGCACCTCTCCAACAAGAAGGAGATTAGAGAGAGAGAAAATGAGAACAATGAAGAAAAAGAAAAGAAGGTAAAGGGGAGGAATCTATGGTGGACTTAAAAAAAAAAAAAACTTCAATTTTGGGTCAAAAAAAGTCGTTCTTTATAAAAGTTGTTTTTCACAAAAAAATAATATAAAATAAAGAATTCTTTTATTCTTTTTAACGGATCGAATTCACTCTTTTCTTCCACCACAAAAAGTGAAAGCTACATTCAAGGTGGAGTACCCATCATCAGATTCCAACCTTTACCCAAAAGAATTTCCAAACGTCACTAATAATTGGAATATAATTTTGTATATACTTTCTTCTATTCATTAGGTGTAGAAATTAAACTACAAATTAAAGTCATAAACAAACATAGAATTCAAATCTTAAAACATTCGGTAACATAACAAAATGATCATGAAATTAGAAGATTTTGGTACTTTTAATTTTTTTTCACCGAAACCAAAACAACCTATTAATGTCTGACAGGAAACAAAGATTTGCGAGGGTGACTAAAAACCTAAAGGTGACAAGGGTGTTCTCTACACTGGTGGAGGAAATAAAACTAATCGGCGGCAATACCGGAGGAGAATCTGAAAGTTGTATGTCCGACGTGATGGTGCCGGTAGCCCACAGTGAGAGGAGTCCCGTCCTACTTCTAATGGGCGGCGGTATGGGGGCCGGCAAGAGCACTGTCCTCAAAGACATTCTCAAAGAGTACAATTTACTACTTTATTTTCTTCTCCTATTTTTGTTACGTATTTTTGCTTCAACATTAAATTAGTTTTACTATATAGGTTTCCAATTATTTTTGGGACACATTGTCACATGACATGCTGAAAAAAAAAAGTCACTATATTCTTCTTTTTTTGTTTTGTTATATATATATATATAGACACACACACATTCGATAAAATAATGCTTCAATCTTGTGTAATACTAATGAATTTGAAATTGATATTTGGACAGACCATTTTGGGCTGGAGCTCAAGCAAATGCAGTGGTGGTAGAGGCAGATGCTTTCAAAGAGTCGGATGTTATTTATAGAGCCCTTAGCTCTATGGGTCATCACAATGACATGCTTCAAACTGCTGAATTGGTAAAACTATATATATATATATATATATATATGTTAATTTGATCTTCACATTTCAAAAAAAAAAAAAAATCATGATTATTGAGTTCTCAATCAATCAAAAAATTGTTAATTATATTTATAAAAATGTTGACATGTGAATTTGTAATATTGAGCGCTAACCACATATATTCAGGTGCACCAATCGTCCACTGATGCCGCCTCGTCATTACTAGTGACGGCACTCAATGAAGGACGGGATGTTATAATGGACGGCACACTTTCGTGGGTACCCTTTGTGGAACAGACGATTGCCATGGCGAGGAACGTTCACAAATGCCGGTACCGGATGGGGGTCGGATACAAGGTGGCTGAGGATGGCACCATTACTGAAAATTACTGGGAGCAAGTAAACGAAGAAGAAGAAGTAGTGCCCAAGGAAAATGGATTTGAGGCGCACAAAAGAAAGCCCTATAGAGTTGAGTTGGTTGGAGTGGTTTGTGATGCTTATTTAGCTGTTGTTAGAGGAATCAGGTATCACATCTCTCTCTCTCTCTCTCTATATATATATATATATATTGGTAAATAAAAAAGGAGATCGGTGGTATCTTTATACCTCCAGCCGAGCACGTAAAGGTAGAGCAAGGGCTCACAGAGATCGTCAATTAATGGCCGCCAAATCGGCAAACTTGTAATTCATTACTTAAACCCCTGACATATTAAAAGTAAAAATTTCAAATATAACCTTCTTTGTTGTCATGTCACCACCACTGGAGGTCTATATATAAAATAATGATAATAAATAAATAAATATATATATATATATTAAGAAATGATGATGAAAATTTGTGTTTGGTGTACTAAATAAACAGGAGAGCTATAATGGTTGGTAGGGCAGTGAGGGTGAATTCACAGTTGACATCCCACAAGAGGTTTGCAAGTGCATTTGAAAAATACTGTCACCTCGTGGATAATGCCAGGCTCTACAGCACCAATTCCGTGGGAGGCCCACCAAAGGTAATGCAAATCTTTTGTAACTAATTAATCATAACGATATTGTGAAAATGTTACACGGATCCATATATATATATAGAGAGAGACAGAAACAAAATCATCTTGATACGAAACTAGATCGAGTCCGTGATCATTTTCAAAAATGGGAAGAAATCCTACAACCCCTATTGATTCGTCACAGTATTAAGTAGTGTCGTGGCCAAATCAATAAAAATTTTGAACACTAAAAATTTGGTTGCCCACTATGTGATATGGAGCCAAGTGGGAAAGGTCAACATTATGCAATTTATGCACCATCTGCAGTAGGAGATAAATGTATGGCTTGGAAATTTCAGTTAGGGTTGTTCATGGTCAACCCGACCCATCTCAATCCGAGCAGATTTCTTTTGTTCAGGTTAGTCGATAGTTCAGTAGATTCGATAAATACTCTTTTAAGTTCGATTTGCCTCTTCAAAAGAACAACAGTAGACTAACTAGACAACTTATGCCATGTTGTACATTTGTTGTCGGATTATGTGTGTGTGTGTGTGTGTTTTTTTTTTTTAATTAAATCTGAATTATGTGAATTTGCTGACTAAATTGAGGTTAAAAAAAATAATGCAGCTAATAGGATGGAAAGATGGAGCAAACAAGCTGCTAGTGGATACAGAAGAAATTGAATGTTTGAAGGTGCTAAGCAGTTTGAACTCTGATGCAGAATCAATTTATGAGCTCTATGCGGACCCAGATTCTATATTCCAGCCTGGTTCGATTTGGAACGACATCGTTTTGTCCCCTTCAAGGCCTGAAGTTCAACAACGTTTAAAGGATTCCATACAAAAAATTGAACTGATCAAATCCTCTTGACAATTTTAACATCAGAATACATCAATATCACAGTTCAGCTTTCACTTCTTCTTCTTCTCTCTCTTTTTGTTTTTTTTGTTTTGGTGTGTGTGTCCGTGTGCCAAAAATCAATAAAAAATAAAAAAATAAAATACTACTCTATGTTCTTTTGCTCATTTGTTAACAACTTTCTACATTGTAACAAGAGCAGAAGGAAATTTGCTACATCGACATAGCCATTTAAGTTATAAGATCATGTGTTAATTCCTCTTTTAGTCCTTGAACTATAGTCGATTGCATTTTGGTCCCTGATTTTTAAAAGAGTAATTGATCTAAATAATCCCTGAATTCTTTAAAAGGTGACAGTTTTGTCCATGTTTTATTTTTTTTTTTGCTGAGAAGACCTCGAATTCTTAAAATGTTGGCCATTATCGTTCTTTCCATCAAAATCCATTAATTTTCTAACCAAATAGGTCATATGCAATGTATGTGATCTAATTTAATAGGGTATTCTAGTAATTTGATAATAAATTAAATTTAACAAAAAATTCATAAAAAACTCCTTAGAGTTTCTTTAAAAACCAGCATTCTCTCTCTCTCTCTCTCTCTTCAATCTCACCCTACTTTCTCTCTCTTCATTTCCTCCGCCGAGAAATTGCCGATCGCTGCTATGTTTCTCATCGCCACCGATTCTCGACCTCGTCATCGGAAGCCCTTTGTCAATAGTTTTCTGGGTTTTGGGTGTTTTGTTGTTTGAGGAGAAAAAAAAAAAAAGAGAAGAATGCAAACCAAACAAATAGTCTCAATTTTGGGAGCTAAATTTAAGATGCAAAGGGTGATTTGGTCTTTTAATTGAAAAAACTATCACATGATTGCTGTGATTCCGTTAGAAATTTAATGATTTTAGATAGAAAGAACTATAATGGCCAACATTTTAAGAGTTATGAGTTTTCTAGGCAAAAAAAATAAAAAATAAAATAAGGATCAAATTGTCACATTTTAAAGAGTTTAGAAACTATTTGGGTAAATTACTCTTTTTAAAAACTTCCCAGAATGAGCATCTTTCTTTTAAATTGTTTTAAATTAGTTGTTGCATCAATCCCACTCTTCAAATCTTGATCGAAAATTGCACGTCAGGACTGTGTGCAACTAAATGGGGTTTATTTTGTAATATGTTGTAATATGTTATGTTAAGATATGACTGCTTAGAAGAAAGTCGTGCATTCTTTTTTCGATATTGGATAATTAGATAGACAAAATGACTAATTTATGACAACTAAGTGGATCTAGCAATTGTTCTAAGATGTTTGATTAACACTTATAAGAACGTTAATGTAACTAGTGTTATTCGAGTCTATTAACCCTTTTTTTTTTCTTTGGGAAAAAAGAAGAGCGAGGACCAAACGTAAAAGTGCTACACCATTCATCCTGATATGCCTAACTTAAAAGGAAAACAACCATGAAAGTTTTCTTAAAACATTAGATGATTGGTTTTTTTTTTTTTAATACGTCATTATATATTGTTTTTAGAATTAATTTTGAAAATTCTTTAAGCCTCTGTTTGGTAAACCATCTTAAACTCATATTTTTCATCTCGGTTTTTGTCTTTTTCTGAAAAGTCAACAAAAACTATAACTAGTTTTTAAAAAGTCAATCAACTCAAACTTAAAAATTTCAACTCAAACTGTAGCACCAAACGGAGCCTAAGTCTTCCCTTGAATTTATTCAAACTATACACATTATGATGGTAAAATCATACATAGAATTATCGCTAAACTAAATATTCAACCACTTCTCTTATGTACTTTACATTATGTTGCCATTCTAAACAAGCTGTCGTTCAAGCCCCCTCCACGTTGTACACTTGCAAAATGGGTCGGTCCGTGACTTGTCTTTTTGATCCGGTGTATGCCCAAAAAAGAAAAGGCATATCTCTAAAATACTCCTTTTAAGATTTGGATTTTTATCCTCTAACATAACATTTAAAAAAAAAAAAAAAAAGATTTTAGGGTAAAAATCTAAATCACGAGACAAAAATTCTAAATATGTTATATTATTTTAATTTCCTCTTTTGATCCGGTGTTTGTCCGACTTGGCAAGCATAGGGATCTGGATCGGTCCAGTTCAACCCAGACACAATGGGCGTGCTGGCCTTAGAGAATGAAAAATGCTGTCTGTCTTTATTTTCTATGACTTATACACTCAACACATGTTTTTAGAAATGTATCTAAATATTACTCAAACCAATTTCTTTAAAAATACAGCCAATACAATTATAAAAAAGATCCCAACATCATTTTTTTTAAAGTTCTTATTTCTAGTTTCAAATTCAAAAATTTAAAACATCTAAACGGGCTTAATGTCCTTTCATTTTGGAATCTGCATAAAAACGACAACTTAAGACACAATAAAATAAAACGACAATTGAACAAGGAAGACAACAAGGAACTGCCAAACGACAGAAATAGCAAGAACAGCCGAAAGTATAACAACAAAACGACAAAAATAGCCAACGTACATATTCCGTTTATGGATTAGAGACGATGACCCGTGTGGCAATAACTCTCTAATTAGATGTTTAGAAGACCAAAAAGTCATGTAAAGTAGTAATTTAGTACAAAAGGCCAAAAAAAAAAAAAAAAAAAAAAATCCTTTTAAATTTTCTTCTTATGTTAAGCCGTTTGGAACCATTTAAACTAGATGTTTTCACGCTTTTTTTAGTGGTCGGAAATGAAAAACGTTAAAAAATGTGTTTGGTTTGTAAGCCTTAATTTGGAATATCATTCGTAACTAAAATTTTCTAAATATTTTTTTTTCTCGAATCAATAAAATTTTTAACTAGTTTTTGAAAAATCAAACAACTACAACTCAAAAAGTTTAGCTCCAACCAGTGAACTAGACGCAAGCTAAATGTTTTGAAAACAAAAATGAAGACAAAAAGTAATAAGAATGACTGTTTGTTGAAAAATAAAATATGCTATTATATTCTAGGACTTATTTACCGAACACATATATTTAAGAACATACCCAAACGTCACTTTTTTTCCCCCTATATTCAAACTAATCTATCTTAAAGCACAACTAAAAAAAACTTTCAAAATGATCTCAACGTCATTCTTAAAAAATTTTCATCATAAATTTCATACTTAAAATGGAATCATTTCCAAAACATTACTTAACGAGTATTGGGTAGTGTAAATTAATTAACTGAAAATAGAAAAAAAAAAAAAACGACAAAAAAAAAAAGTAGAACATGGAGGTCAACAAATCGTGCACTGTCAAACGACAGCAATGAGAAAAAAGCCAAACGACAAAAAAAAAAAAGAAAAAAAAAGGACATAGGCCGAAACCTTGTTGGGTCAACAGCCCAACTTCTGATCTCTAAGGCCCAGCCCAGTGCATTCGGTAGAAGGAAGGCTCAGATCGAAGGGCTATAAATTAAATTGGTGGAAAATTAGTAGGGTTTCTTCTTCATTAAAAACCCTAGCAGCGGCGAGAAAGAGAGATCTTCGTCCCCAGCCACACTCTGCAAAACCTAGGGTTTCCCAACCGCCCACTCTTCAACCATGGTGAAACCTCTCCCCCAATTCTACGGATTTTTCCTTCTCTTCCTATTTTTTCGCTTCCGCTATTAACACACACTCTCTCTCTCTCTCTCTCTCTCTATCCTCTGTGTTGTTTCAGGCCGACGTTGAGACCGATGTGGCGGCGACGGCGGGAGTGCCGAAGAAGAGGACGTTCAAGAAGTTCAGCTTCAGGGGAGTCGATTTGGATGCTCTCCTCGACATGTCCACCGACGAGCTCGTCAAGCTCTTCACCGCCCGTGCTCGCAGAAGGTTAACCAATCAATTTCTCAAATTATCGTTTTTTTTAGGGTTTTTTTTTTTTTTGGCTATTGTTGTTGATTTGTTGGTTGTTCTGTGATTCGTAGGTTCCAGAGGGGTTTGAAGCGCAAGCCCATGGCTCTCATCAAGAAGCTTCGCAAGGCGGTAATTTTCTTCTCTAATTTGCAGTTTTGTTTTTCAGCTAGATTGATCTCCTGTTTCTCTTGATCTGTATTGTGAATATGGTTTGAAGATTGTACGTCACCTCGGTGTTTGTCCAGATGAATGAGCTTTTAAGTGAAGGGAAATATTTTGAGTAATTATGTATATATATATAAATTTGACCTGGATGACATTGATGAGTTCAATAATACTTGGACATTTGATTTAGGCTGTTATATTATTAAGTCGTAAGATTTTTTTGTTGTTGAGGTGTATTTATATGTATTTTTAAATGTACTGATTAAAATTTTAGCATTTTAAGCAATTGTAAATAGGCTCAGCAATGGTGTTAACTTAAGATATTTCCTTTGGAGGATTTGAAGTGAATAGTTTTGCTTAGACCTTGTTGAATTGTGTGGTCATGTAACTAATGGGAATGCATTGGGAACAAAAATTCTTGGTTTTTCGTCTTAGTTTTAAGGCTTGTCACTGACTCAATAAGTCGTCATTTTGGATGCACATTCATATCAGAATTTGGTCGAGTAAATATTCGAGTTTTTGTGTACTTTAATGTGGCACAAACAGATTCTGGCACTGGAGAGAATTCATTTCTGTGCTCGAGGGGAGTGGTTGGTCATTTTTCGTTTGTTTGGGAGTGGATGATTCTTAATGATGGCTGTTTTGGAGTGGATGATTCTTAATGATTGTTAAAACCTAAGAACAAGGCTTGCCCTTACTGGCAATGTTTTCCGTGTTTACCATTGTACTTATTAGATGGTCTTTATATACAATATTTAGTACATAAGCTCATTTTGGACAGTAAAAATGATTATTTGTAGAATTGCTTGCTAAAATTAACATGTTGGTATATGGGAATAATTATTCAGTTAGTTGATACTTATCTTGGTAACATATGTTTCAGTTTCATTTTGTGTTTGGCTTAATTGATTTAGACGTTATCGCTGGTAGAATTTATAGCAAATCGTTGTACTCTCAAGTAAATGTGTGATCACACGCTGATTATTCTTTATTTGCAACGGTTCAACACAGAAAAGGGAGGCCCCACCTGGTGAGAAGCCAGAACCAGTTCGTACCCACCTCCGCAACATGATCATCGTACCAGAAATGATTGGAAGCATCATTGGTGTCTACAACGGTAAGACCTTCAATCAGGTTGAGATCAAGCCCGAAATGATTGGTCATTACCTTGCTGAGTTCTCAATCTCATACAAGCCAGTCAAGCACGGTAGGCCTGGTATTGGTGCTACCCACTCTTCGAGGTTCATTCCTCTCAAGTAAAGGCAATGCCTGCAGTCTAGATATTTAGTCTTGTTATGCCCTGAAGACATCCATTTTGATCCAGTTTTTGTGTTTTACTCTTTCCGTTGTTTTAAAATGTTCTAATACTGTTTACTTGTCATTTTTAAACCATGAATCTTGGGAAGTTTATAGTTTTGAGTTTATGCTATTTTTCGAGTTCGGGAAATATTTGAAGCAACGTTGTATCACTTTTTTCATGCCAGCGGAATTTACCTTTCATTGAACCACTCATAATTTTTTACCTTCATTTAATCCCTTTTACCTCGGTAAAATGCTTTTAAATACTGTGATTCAGTGATCATCACCGTGAAATGCTATTAAAAATGTGATGTAGATGACGTTATATGTCCATTTGTATTATCTTCCTTTTTGTTGCTGAGTGGAAAACAAATGAGTTTTTTAAAACGTGCGGTTTTGGTTTGAAATCGGAGCCATTGGTTTTCTCAGAGCAAAACTTGTGACTGACCGTTGAGAGGTTTGGTATCCAAAGCCGTTAGGTTCGGTTTTACTGGTCGGTTTTGATCGGTTTTTTTACTGGGGTTAACTGGTTGTCACCAAGTAGTCTACAGGATGGTAACCTGATGGTTTTTTCTTTTTTAACTAATTTTTGGCCTAATTTCAGTTTTTTAGTCAATATTTTAATGTTCGAACATACAACTTAATTTACGATCTCAAACCTAACAATGTTACAACTATAATATGAACAAATGCACTAGTGCAGTAACGAACACACATTTGACATTTCACAGAAATTAAAAAAAAAAAAAAAAAAAAACCATTTAATCTAAGAGTTGAAAAAGAAGAGCTGAAGAAGAGTCGAAGGAAGAATTATAAATATTTATATAAATTTAAAACAAGTTTCGGCCGGCTAACCGAATCCTAAAATAGGAACGAAAACCAAGAATTTGATTCGGTTTACGATAAAAAAATTCCGGTTCTAGTTCGGTCCTCGTTTTTTGGTTTTAGGTCAGCCAAAATCGATCAGTTATAAATTTTCGGTTTTTGAACATCCCTAACAAGAGCCAACAGCGCTAATGTTAGGCCCAAAGTATGAGCCTGTGTTTTTGTTCGTTTTTGAACGAAAAAGCTCCACTATCCATGAAAGAAGCTTGTTTGGTAAAGTGGAAATGTGGAAGGAGGTAGGGGAGGGGTGAGGGAGTTTATTAGAATGATTTTGAGATTAATGTTTTGCTAGCGGAGAAAAAATAAATTAAGACTAATTTCTTTTCTTTTCTTTCCACAAGCCTCTCATCCTCCCTCTGTATCAGTTCGTCTCCAACAATGTTGACCTTTCACCGGTACAAGAGTCTATGCGGATCTGACCGTGGACCTACGTACAACCTCACCCAACACAGACATTAGGATCGAGCCAACCAGACTGACCCGCAAATCAAGAAATGAGTCACGGACCGACCCGTCTAACCCAGCCAATATTTATAGCTCTTGCTTGGCACTAGTTTTTTGCTTGCCATCACTCATGTTATGTTTTGATCTAGATTGAGGTGGGAAAAAAGGGCCATGCACAAGATCTTGTTCTACGGAACTTATAATATATTAATGTTTGGTGCTAAGGTTTGGATTGATTGTGCGTTTATTGAGGCGTTTGAATAGTTAAAATTAAAAAGTGTAAAAACTTGATATGTGTTCGGAAAAAAAAAAAAAATCAATATAAAACTAGTTTTGTTTGTCTCGAAACTCTATGCAATTAAAAAAAAAAATCATCTCATTTGGACTTATCTATTCAAAGTTATTCACTTGTCTATACTACATAAATAGTGAAACTGAAAAAAAAAAGATAAAAATTAGATTATAATTATATAATTTAGATGGTTGATCCAAACGTATATTATAATATAACGAGAAAAAAATGGCTGCTAGCTTTGCTGGTGACCTGGGCATTATTGACGGCTTTTTAAATGGTCAAAGTTCAAAATCGTGCAAGGTTTCTCAGATGGACCAAGACCGTACAAGTTTTATTTCTCTCCTAATCATGTTGAATAATTAAATATTAATATCCATGCAAGAAAAGCTAGTCCAGTTGAAGTCTAATATTATTCTACAGCACATATTTACCTCGTGCAACATTTATAGATTACAATAAAAAAGATCACGCTTGAAAAACTTTAAAAGGTCACGTTTTTATTTATTTATTTTATTTATGTGCCGCTACGAAAGAAAAGTCCGCGGCTTTTGTTTCAAGTGTTGGTCTATCAAAATTCCGAGTGAACTCCGGGTTGGGAAGTCAAGCTGCAGTACTGCCGTGTGCACATTATTTTATTATTATTATTAAGTTATACTATTCATGATTCTAATTATAATTTAAATACTTAAATTTTAAAATTACATAATTTTATATATACAAGTATAAATGAGAGAATTTCAAAAAAAAAAAAAGATTATATAGAATTTTGAGATAAACGAAACAATATCTATTATTGATATATATATTTTTTCTTTCCGAAACATTTCAAGCTTTTTCACTTTTAGGGGGTGTTTGGTGTGTAAGTTTGAGTTGAAATATTTTAGTTTCAATAGTAATTTTTGTTGACTTTTTAAAAAAGACAAACTTTTTCAGAAAAGACAACTTTTTTTTTCAGAAAAAGACAAAAAAAACGAATCCGCCAAACACCCCCTTAACTCTAATCAGTCAAACACACAACTAACTTTCAACTCAAGCAAATGCCCCAAACGCATGCCAAAATCCATAACTTTCTTATTACAAGTCGAATTGAGATGGTTTTTTTTAATTATAAATTACATAGAATGACAAGAAAAATGAAATAAGATTCATATTACTATTTTCAAATTTTTACACTTTTTAACTTCAAACAGTTCATTTTTTCTATATATAACAAAAGCCTTTTCAAGTAATAACAATCTTAAATATTGTGAGATGATTGGAATATCTATTTCATTTGGGGCTATATACAAGAATGTCATAAGTTTGACACGTCCTTGTATTTATGTCCATCATAACATTAAAGTCGATAATCTTATTATTTCATTACATTAAAATCATAACTTTAATATTAGAGTAGAAAAAATTATAAGGTGGTACTCAAAACACGGTTCTCCACCTAATTTTCTCTTTCATTGCTTGAGTTTATTTTTTTCTTTTCACAACTACCCCTCTTAAATATCATGTCAAAACCATCGTTTCTTGGCCTCCTCCCTCTACAACAGTTCGTCTCCAAACCTTTGCCGTCAAGCTTGGCCCGCAGGCCCGTCGGTAAATATCAGAATCGATCTGGGCTTTTTTTTTTTTTTTTATAATTTTTTTTAAAAAATTTTTAATGATGAAAAAAGTCCACCACACATTAAGATCTCCATCAGTAGGGTTAATCGTCTTTTTTCTTACACTAAAAAGTTGTTCTTGACATATTAGTTTTCGGCCAAGCAACCATTAGATGTGTAAGTATGGACTGAGTAAGACAGACTAGCCTGTGATACGCCTCCTTGCGTCCCATACATGATGGATGAGTTGGGTCTAGGTTCATGGTTCGTTAGCATTTTTACGAAAATAATTAAAGTAATTAACAAAGATTTAGAAGATCTAAAATATATAACAAATTTACTAGGTAAATAGTTAATTTACTTGTAAATAAAGATTTACTTCTAGTAAATAGATTAATTGCATAGTAAATTTGCTATTTAATACTATTAATCCAAATATTATAAAAACCTACTATTTATTTTAATTATTTACCGAAAACTGCTACTTACTTCTTTCTCTCTATTTTCACCTCTACTTGCCATCACTCATGTTATATATGCTTTGATCTGTATTGAGATGGAAAGTAAAAACCATGCACAAGATCTTGCTCTAATAAAATTAAAATATTTAAATAGAATTTAATGAGAAAATGACTGCAAATGTTGCTATTAATTAATTTGGGTATTAATGACGGCTTCTTAAATCGTCAAATTTCAAACGTCCAAATTTTCTCAGATAGACCAACACCTTCAATGTTTCATTCCTTTACTAGTCATGTTGAATATAATTATAATTTTTAAATCTAAATGTTGCACGTATTTTACTCGTGGAACATTTAGATTAAAAAATAATATATTTATCTCTATAAATACACACACATTAAGTCAAATTCAGTAAACATATATATAGAAAAGGTCTTGTATCTGATAAGGATATACATTTAATAATTATAACTTTTTATTTAAAAACTTGTAACAATTAGCTGATATACATTGAACTTTCTATTTAAAAATCTTGTAATATAGTACTATTTAGATATTAGTACAAATGATATATATTATTAAAAAAATATTATATTAGAATCATCTATTTGTTACAATATTTAAAAAAAAAAAAAAAATCACGGACACCGTTTTGTAATGATGTCGGATAACAATCTATCCATATATATGCGCAGGGGCTGGCAACCAGGCAATTACAAAATTTCAAATTATGTACAGGATTGAAAATTTTCAAACCAAATGATCAAATCAACTTGACTTGTTTATCTTTATTACGTTATCAAGACACTTATCATAACTACTTCCTAAAACCTAACGGGGCAACCAATAAATAATTTACAGAGTGTTAGCCAAAATTGGTCAAATGTTGATGCCAAAATGGACCGACTAACATTACCACATATTTCTTCCTCCTTTATACAATGTACATAAATAATATATTCGTGAATATATATAAATAATATTATTCTCATCTGCTTGAACTTCCTAGAAATGAGAACGAAGCCTCAACTCAGTTTCATAAAGTGATAACTGCAAAGCTTCTTCTATCTCGGCAGCTCCCACCTAATTTCAAGAATAGAAAGAGACACTTTTGTATTATAATGATGAAAAGAAATATGGGTTAGAATAATTCAAAAAAATGCCCGAGGGAATTGGAATATATTATTTAAATTGGATTATATTATTTTCTTAACGAGTTAAGGTCTTAATTTCCTAAGAATAACCTATATATGTTAGATGTTGACCGATTTGAGATTTTTACCCACTACCATGTTATTGGTGACCAAAAGTGTGGTCTCAAAATTTTTTTACAAAACGGAGTGGGGTCTCAAAAGTGGTGACCAATTGTATTGTGCTGCGTGGGTGATATTGCATGTTGGAAAAGAACGTTTTGTATAGAGAGAGAGATAGGGCCCGTTTGGTTATCCATCTCCACTCAAACTAAACTGTATTTTTTTTATCATGTTTTTTGTCTTTTCTGAAAAAAAATTTTGTCTTTTTTGAAAAAGTCAACAAAAATTACTATTTAAATTTAAAAATTTCAATTCAACTCAAACTGAACTTGTGCACCAAATAGGCCCATAGAGTATTGTGGTGTGCATGTGATATTGGATATTGGAAAAGAACATTTTGTAGAGAGAGAGAGAGAGAGTATTGTGGAGTGCTTGTGATATTGCATGATGGGGAAAAGAACATTTTGAATGCAGCCAAAAGAAAAAGTATCTTGGCTCATGGCTCAGCAAAAATCATAAAGTAGAATTTAAATGGACAAAAGAGAGAAAGAGAGAGTAGACAAACCTTGGATTCAAGCTCAAGTTCAGCTGAAAACTCCTCTTTGGAGAAAACCGACCGGATAGTCCTTGCTTTCAATCCCAACCTTTTCAAGCAATTAAGCACCTCAACCATAGAATCAACCCCAGATGTTGGATGAGCTACTTTCACTTTAATATTAGTCCCACCTCTTGCTTTGATCATCGTCATCTCCTTCTCATTTCGCGCCAAAACTGCCTCGAGCTCCACCTTCCGCCGCCGCAGCCTCTCCTCGCATCTCTGCAGTAGCTGAATCTTTGTCGCCGCAGCTTCAACAATCGAGTTCTTGTCATTCTGCGACATTGACATGAAACAAACAACAACGATATAACACAGATCACATCAGAATCATATCAGAATCAAACAAACAGCGAATATATATATATATTCAACGGATCACATAATTTAAACATCATTCAAATAATTATGAACTCATATATATATATAAATATACTTACTTTTGTCCCGGTTGGCAACATGGAGTGCAGCCCCATGTAGCTTTGTTTCTGCTTTTCCCGCCGCGTTCGCTCGTTCATCATGTGCCTAAAACATCTTTCCTTCTCATGTTCTTGTTTGATTTGATCGACACCGGTCTTCGCAGAAGTAGTACTAATGCTACTTCTGCTCAAGAACCCTAAAATTCTCTTGTTTATGTTGCACGTACCATTATTAGTACAAGAAACACTATTTTCTCTATAGGGCACAAAAGCGCTTTCTCTCGCCGGAGGAAGAAATTCCGAATACCAGACGATATCGTCGGGAAACTGATCATGCAGAAACTCCATCTTCTTCTTCTTCTTCCTTCTTCTTCTTCTTCGTTTCCGAGGAACTGTTTGAAGATTCGGTTAGAGCGGTTACTCGTAACACCGCACTCTTTTAAATATAAGGGACTTTTTTTTTGGAGAAAAAAACAAGGGATTTTGATCACACGGGGAAAAAAAAGAGAAAAAATATTGATAACACGTGGTCAAATATGGGAGTTTTGTTTTTTATTAAAAAAAAAAATCTAGGAATTTCATTTTATTTTTTCCGTGTCATCAAGAGGACTTTTTCTTGGTCAAAATGATTCCACATACTTTTTTTTGTGTGTCAATAATGGTGTCACCTCGTTGTCAAGTCCTCATGACAGCCAGAGAAATGAGATTAAAAAATAAAAACAAAAGTCCAAGACGAGTGGGGCCCACAAGAGGTGTTGGCCACTGTTTATCTTGAATAAACTTGGAAACCTGTGTTCGTTTTCAAGCATGGTTTTCCAGGATAAAAATCAATATGAAACATGCTAAAAATACAAAGTTTAAACCTATTCTTTTAGTATCAATTTTTATTATATTTAAGTTATTTTTATTTTATTGATAAGTATTTAAAATATTGACATCTTAATTAATTATAATTATTAATAAAATATAATTTATTAGTTGATATTAAAATTGATTTTTCTAATACTGTTTAATTAATATATATTTTTAAAGTTGTGTGCATTTTTTATTTTTTAAAAATCAAAATTATATTATTCTTCTTCATATGATGTAAAAAATACGTATATATATATTTTTTAACGTGTTTTAAGTCTCGATCCGCCGAATTCTGGACAAATTGTGTGAGGGAAGACCCTAAATAACCCTTGCGGATTGTGGACCCTTTATTATTATTATAATTATTTTGGATAATTGTGGACCCTTATTCATTACGCGGTAGTCTTTGTTCCGGCAATACTGAGATAAGCAGTGACGTGATATTTTAACCGCATGTGCAACATTTAAATGTTCAAATAATAATAATATTAATAATAAATTGTGTTTTGTTACGTTTACATTTTTTTTTTAAAGAGAAAATTTTGTTCAACTAAATAAATAAAGCTTACAAATAAATTTTGTTCAACTAAATTTTGTTACGTTTACATTTCTTGCGATTTTCTCCTGTAAGTTTTCTTTTTCATCTCATAAAATTGCTTCAATAGTTGAAAGAGGGTGAACCACCATAAATCTCATGCGTTTTTATTTTTTTTTATTTCCTTTCATGATTTTAGGATCCTCCGTCATAAATAATCATTACTATGAACATTAAGACTGCTTGCTAAGAGATAAAAAAATACGGAGGAGACAAAAATATATATAACCAAGATCAAGAAAATGAAGAGTAAAAACAATATTTATTATTCAAAAAGCAATGATATATCAAATATACAAGGGCTTTCCCAAGGATTTGTACAGGATCTCATTATCATAATTTCTTTTGATTACCTCCAAATGCTGCCATGTCACCGGTTTAAAACTTGTTTAATTTTGTATTAGCGGAATCGTTAGCGTAATGAAAATCTTCTTCCTCATTTGTGTCAGCCTCACTAAGAGAACCATCTACTTCTAGTTGATACTGTTGAGGAACTTGTGATTCTGTTTGAGGCTCCCCATTCTCGTCGTCGTAAGAGAAATCAGTGTCCTGTTGCAGATTGCGAATAAGGTCATCGCTTTCGTCTTCGCCATCGTTTTCACTTCCATAAGTCTTGAGATAAGCATCGTCTTCTTCCTAGAGAAGAGAATGGATGAGGTAACCTTTTAGATCAGCATGCTCAACAGGCGAAAAGAAAAGGTGCGTAGAAAATGAAATAAACACAGACCTCTGATTCATCATCCTTGTCGTCCTCATCCGAGGAGGGATAATCGAGATCCAACTTATCATACAATGCTTCATCACCTCGGTCCTTGACTATCGCCATATGATCCTGTTGAACATGAAAGACAACTGAATAAAAACTCTGCCACTTGAAAGAAAAGATGTGTGTAGAAAATGAAATACACACAGACCTCTGATTCATCATCCTTGTCGTCCTCATCCGAGGTGGGATAATCGAGATCCAACTTATCATACAATGCTTCATCACCTCGGTCCTTGACTATCGCCATTTGATCCTGTTGAACATGAAAGACAACCGAATAAAAACTCCGCCACTTGAAAGACAGTTCAACTTATAGTGATACTAGGCGAGAGATGTGAAAAAGTCCTTACAAGTTCAGATCTGAGTTTGTCCACTTTATTTTGCACGGCCGAAATATGTTTCAGGAGAGCCTGTTTGATGACGAGAAATATCAGTTACGGATAGTCATGTTCAAAAACAAACCAAGAAATACGATCAAGACCAAAGAAACGAAGGATTGGCCAAAACAGCATGAGCTTTGGAGCTAAGGTATAAAGATTTTTAGAGATACCTCCTGCCTCTGAATCTCAATTGAGCGAGCCAAAGCCTTCCTCTTCGTTAAAAGATTCTTTGGCCTCAATGTGGAAGGCCGCTGATAGTCCTCTCCCCGGAATACAATTATAGCATACTTCTTTTTGGAAATTCTGTCTACTGAAACCAGCACGCCTCCGCTCTCGGCTTCAAGTGCTAATGCGACTTTTCTTACCTGGTCAAAAGTTCTAGCATTGACGACTACCTTAACCAATTCCCGGTACTTCCAATGCAAATGCATGTTCTCCACAGTACCATCAAAAACCCCACGCCTACCTGTCTCAAGAAATGGATTTTCCATTAATGACTCCTAGTCAATAAGAAAAAAACATGTTAATACGGTATAACTTTTGCATGAAGAGTTATTTTACCAAGGAGTAAAAATGCCTTCATCCTCAACCCAAGCTTTCGGAACATGAACCTCTCCTCATCGGTTATGCTTTCGGGATCTGCTCGCCGACTAGACGGTTGCAAAAATACCTCTACCTTAGCCAAGGCTTGCTCAGCTTTTATTAGCTTTCGTTCAGCCTGACGGAGAAATTCATACAGTTAACTACTGAACGTTCTAGCGTTGCAGCCATATCACAAGGTGAGACATCACGGTATCATGTTTTGGATTCCTTATGTTAAACTTTAAGACATGAATCCAAGAAATTATTATGAGATGAAATCTAAACGTCGAGCATGAACAAACAACACCCGAAATCATAATGAAATCTCTTATTGTAGCTTTAAACTGACAGTTAGACTGTGAATATTTCGGCAAATAATATCGACTGAGCGTAATGTAAACATAACCTTAGTTTAAGGAACTTACAAAGGCAAGCTTCTTCTCAAGCCTTCTAACCAAGTTAGCATGCCTCATAACTTCTGCTTGTTGCATCACTTCTTTCTTGTGGCGATTATCCAACCTCTTTCCCCATTTAGCATCTGCGTCTAACGTTTCTCCAAGCGTACCGGCAGTTCCGGGTTGTTCAGCTATTTCAGTACGTGGTACAATTATGGCTGATGCTCTCAAACGAGCTTGCTCCTCCTCATCTTGCAGGGATTTTGCCAATCTCTCCCTTTCCAGTAATGCCTCGGTGACTTCCGGAGACAGAAAATTTTTTCCCCTGTAGAAGACTAAGAAGTCCTTATTTCGAGATAGAAGCACGCCACCTGTCAATTTCTGCAGCCAACAACCAAGGTTTTGTGACAATTCATTAAAGCTCTCCAAGAGAACGTGAGACTTAAGATGATTTTATTAGATTCAGTGATTCTTATAAGAAAATAACATCGCACAACAATTGGACCAACAAAATGCCGGAAATAAACTAAGCATGTGATTTTAGCAGCACCTTGACAAACAAATTATGGTCATAGACTTTGATTAAGTTCTATTACCTTGAGATCTTCAGCCATTCTCTCGCTAGTAGTCAGCTGCACACCACGTTTAAGTGCAATCTTTGCAACCGAACTCTTCTCCCACAATTTGATCATGGCCACAGCCAGACCTTGGAGCTGCCTGCTTCTACCTGCAGAGAGATTGTTTTACATGATGAAAATAAGCATACTTGGGGTTTCACGGAATCACAGTAATGATGCATACCTAGGGCAAAATGTGGTGGAAGAACCCTTGCAAGCCTTCGCAAAGATGTTGCCTCCTTTAGACCAAGAGAAGGCTGTACCCCATACGGAAGTATTCTAAAGGGTGGTTGGTAACCAAGAACTATGCCTGGAAGCATATCCGCATCTATTGGTGGTGGATCGGATCCTGGCCAATCTTCATACCTTGGACCCAGGCCGTCCAAAATTTTGTCTAGTTCATCCTCATAATTCACTTCAGGTGTCCGTTCTGCGTATTTCTTCTCCCTGGAAGTAGATTCTGACTTCTCTAGGGCTGTATCCTTATTCCTATCTGGAGCAACTTTGGCTAGGTCTGTAGTAGATTTATTAACAAGAGTTTGCATAGAAGATACTTCGTTTTTATTGTACATCCGCTTCTTTAGTTGCAAAAAAGGAACCTGATAGCTCACACCTCTGTATAAAGAAAGAGATGTGCCGGACCTCCATACCACCAAACCACCCGTTTTTCGCTGAACATAGTTGCAAAGGCAGTAAAACAAAAAATTAAAGGAGAAACAAGATTTTTAAGATCCATCCCTCCTGAGAAATTGTAAATAGATTACGTATGTTTTTGTTATTACTACTGAAGACTGATGCAACTATTATTGTTGCCATGAAAATAAATCAAATTTTGCAGCAGGAAATTGATCATGACAAAAAGTTATATCTAGTTTCATGAGAAGCAAACCTCTAATATTTCGTGCATTCTCCTCATATTAAGCGCAGGTGGACCTTCGATCTTCAACCTCACAATCTCCGACGTCTTCCACCGCTCGTGAATCATGTCCACAACTGCTTGTGTCACACCTGTGCCCCCAATCCTGGTCTTGTGTTTCTTCTGAAACGTCAAATTCTGCAACCTCCTCAACTCCGATTCAGGAAGAGTCAGTTCCGCCAACGAAGTCCTATGTCTTCTCCTCACCTCACCGCCTTCCTTCTCTTCCTTCTCCTTCGGCTTCTCCCATGGAAACCTCACCTCACCGCCCTTACCTCCAAACACACTTTCTACTCCCAATGGAGACTCCGGCGAAAACCCGCCTCTCGGATTCGGCAACATCCCTTCCTCAACATAAAATATATCCTCCACAGATCCCTTCTCAATCACTCTCTCTTTCTTATCCTCTTTCCTCTCACTACCAACATCCTCCATGTACCCGAATTTCTTCAACTTCTCCACAATCTTCTCCATTGTACTACCACCACCACTCTCATCACCACCATTTCTATTACCATAACTAGAACTAGGCTGATTCCCACCCTCACTGTTCCGATAATCCAACACGGCTTTTGGCGGTTTCGGCCTAATTCGTTGATGGGTTTCATTCCATTTATCTATCCAACTGGTACTAGACAAATTACTATCATTTTTACTCCAAGAATTGTTCTGGGTCGTTCTCAAAAACTTGTTACATTTCCTTCCTGGGTTCTGTTCAGGGCTTGAGGTGGAGTTTGCAGTACTGTACTTGGTCGAATAGAAATGGCGATTTCTAAAGGTAATTGAGGAACCGTACCTGAAGAACTGGACTCGAGAGGCGTGGAACTTCGAGTCGAAGAAGCTTGTTGGGTAGAATTGGCGGCTGGGTACGAGAGACATCATAGGATAAACAAAAGCTGGTTCATGAAAATTGAAGAACTGAAGATGAAATGGCCGAATTGAACAGACCCAGATGGGGAAACGATCAAAGTTTGGATTTTTTTTTTTCTTGTTGTCCGGGGTTTTAGCGGTTTTAAAAAAATCTCTCTTATTGTTCTGCTCCTTTGATTTTGTTTTGTGGCTCTGTTGTTTATCCATGGCGGGGAGTGATATTTGGGGGCCTGTTTGGATGCAAAAAATATTATATTCCTTGTGTTTGCCTAGTGTTTCACGTTTCGAGGTTTAGAGAATCCCAAATCCGGATTATATCTAAAAAATTGTGGAAATGAGGTGTTTGGTATGGGGTAATCTTTTATAAAGGAATAAGAATCTTAAGATTATCATGTTTGTTATGAGGTTATCTTATTTTAAGATACCTGGGAATCTGAAACCCATGGGTTTCAGATACCCTTATAAAGGGGTAATCTGAAACCCACCTCTCCCCTTGGGTTTCAGATTACCCCCCCTGGGTTTCAGATTACCCCTTATCTAAATACCATGGTAATCTTAAAATTTAAATAATTTGGACACAATTATCCTTTTAACTTTTAAAATTTAACTTTAAAAATCAAATACTATAATCTAATATTCCTAGGAATTTGATTACTTTAAAAAGATTGTCAGGTATCTGATTACATTTGATTATCTTCAACCAAACACCCCCAAAGGAATTCTCAATTAAAAAAGACTTTAAGGAAAAATTAAAAAAAAAAAAAACAGTGAATAGTGGTCATTTTTTTTGATTCGGATTATATCTCCTTAATTTAGTGGAATGACTTTAGGAATTCTCAATAAAAAAAACTTCAAGGAAAAATTAAAAAAAAAAAAAAACCGTGAATAGTGATCATTTTTTGATAAATAGGTAATTTCATATTTAATGATTTACCAAAAAAAAATATATATATATTTCATTTTTGATGTATATATCGGCAAGACTTTCATTTTTTATGAGTATATCTTACATACTAATTAAACAATTGATAAATATTTTATTTACAAAAAAGAATTTAATCTTTGATGAGTAAATCTCACATACTAATGAAATAATTAATGTTTTATTTTCTGTGAAAAAAAAATATTAATCAATTGAAGTACAATTAATTGAGTAAATCTGACTAAATTGTCATCAATAAATTCTTTCATTTTTTTTATAGATAAATTCTAATCCTTTTAAAAAAATTTAAAATTTCGTAATTAAACTTTATTGAGGTAGAGGGAAGTGTTATTGAAAAATAAAAAGGGGAATATTAAAGAAAGATTAGATAGAGTATGCGAGTGAAAACAAGTAAGCTAATAATGGTAAAAAAAGGAAAATTTAATGTTTCTACCTTAACATTGCGAGAGTAGAATTAAAAAAAAAAAAAGAAAAGAAAAGATCAGCCTTTGTCAACTCGAATTTTCAGATAGAAAAAAAAAAAAGAAAAAAATTAGGTCAAATGATAATTTTTGAACGCTTAAAAAAATATTATGTGACTATCAAAATAGTTGATACGTTAGTCAATCAGATATAGTGGACTAAAGTCAATATGATAAATAACTAATTGATATTTATTGATTAAACACATAATGACCACTTTTTTTTTCTAAAAAAATAAATTATCATTCTTCTGATTTAACATAATCTAAAAAGTCAATTAAAAAAAATACTAAAAAAAAAAAAAAAAAAAAGACACTGTAAAGCCATTTTCACACGTTATCCTTCTCTCTCTCTCTCTCTCTCTCTCTCTTTAATTTTTTTTAATTTTTTAATTTTTTAATTGTTCTCTTCAACCAAACATTGTAGTGTAAGGAGAACCTTAGACCAGGGTAGGGTTATGATAAGGAAGTCTCCAAACAGCCCCCAAACAAGGAGCGCGATTTCTAGCTGCGTTGTCCACTCCCCCCCACTGAGTTAGAGAAAGCCACGCCCCCCTAAGCTAAAACAGTGTGCGTAATGCGCATATCTTCTCCTCCCTCCATACTCATTCCTCTCTTCTGTTTCTCTTCTCTTCCTTTTCTTGACCAACCTCTGCCTTAGTTGATCTCTTTCATAACTCTTCTGTATTGGGTTACTTTCAATTCTTAATCAGGTTCTTTCTTTTTACCCTCTTTTTCCCCTCAGATCTTAGAGAATTCTTTATTTTTTCACTTCGGATTTGGTGTTTTTAGTTTTTTGGTAACCCTTTTCGTTTTGGACTTAGATTTCGTGAATTCTGTGTGTTTCTGAGATTTGGGATAATTTTGCTTTCATTTTGTCTTGTTTGTTAACATGGGAATTGTCGAATTTATGGGTTGAACCATGTCTGGATCTTAGGTTACCCGCAGAATACAGGAAAGTTTGGATTTTTCGGAAAAGTGTTGCCTTTCTTTTCTGGCCTGAGAATTTTCCCTTGAATTATTTACTCTTTTTTTTTTTTTGTGTGATGGGTAATACTGAGGAGGTGAATATTTTAGTTGAGCAAAATAGAAAAATGTTTTTAGGGCGGTACATTCATTTCTAATGAAGTAAAAAAGAAGGGGAATTCAACGGCGGGGGGCGCCTTACGACTGTTGACTACAACTGCAGTAGCGGTTATGAAGCTAGTGCAGTGGCAGTGTTTAAGGAATCCTCTCACAGTATCCACCTCCATGTCATGACTCATACTTACCGTCGGGTTTAAATTCCACTTTTTTTTTTTTTTTTTTATCCACAGCCTCATAAGATCATATGGTAGGGTGTGCCGCGTAGAAATTCGCTGAAAAGAAAAATCTAATGACAAAATCATGTTCCATCGTAATGCATTCCAATTTTTTCTGTATTAGTAACGAAAAGTCATGCTTGTCTTTTTGCCGTGGCAATGAAGGATAATGCTTTAGATTTCTTTATATCAAGTCTCCAGCTCTCTTCTAGCTGGTTGTTGTTGTCGTTGTCGTTGTAGTTGTTGTAATTGTTTTTAGATCCAATTCTAAACTCCATCCTGGGTGTTCATAAGAGAAGATAGATAACATTGCCATAGTTTCACTTTCTTACTTTTCTAGTGTAAGACGAGACGATTCTTGAACTTCTTCTTTCTGCTTAGTATTCTAAGTCTTCTGGTCTTTTCTCGGGGGCAATGAAGGTTAATGCTTAGATTTCTTTATATTCAGTTTCCAGCTCTCTTTGAAGGTGGTTGTGGTTGTGGTTGTTGTTGTCGTTGTTCGTTCTGTGTGGTTCATAAGAGAAGATAGATAATGTTGCCATAGTTTTACATTCTTACTTTTCCTCTGTAAGACGAGACGATTCTTGAACTTCTTCTTTCTGCTTAGTATTCTAAGTCTTCTTATCTTTTCTCGGGGCAATGAAGGGTAATGCTTAGATTTCTTTATATTCAGTTTCCAGCTCTCTTTGAAGGTGGTTGTGGTTGTGGTTGTTGTTGTTGTTGTTGTCGTTGTTCGTCCTGTGTGGTTCATAAGAGAAGATAGATATTATCGCCTTAGTGCATATTCTTACTCTTCATCTGTAAGACGATTCTCAAATTCCTCATTTGCTGAAATTGATCTTCTGGTGCTTAGAACCCCAGCACCGAAGTGATGTTGGTTATGCTCGAAAAGTTATCACATTAGAATTTCAAGTGCTGCTTCACATTGTGTTAGAGAGGATGCTTTTCGAAAATCCATTTAACAAAGTTGTTGACTAAAAATTGTAGTTTCTAAAGGCATACATGCATTATTTTGAGGCAACTGTTAGTCTTAATGGTTTAAATGAAACCTACAGATTTCATATCATATACATTGCATATAGTTGGAGAGTGAAAAGTGCCATATGAACTAATACATACTTTACACAGCGCAATGTCTCGAGGACTAGGTAAGTTGCAAGAGTTTTCGTATCTTTTAGTATTCTTAGAGAGGTACTAACTGAAAAAAAAAACAAAAAAAATGTTTAGATTGTTGTTCTGGTATTTCTAGTTTGATGAATTGGTTTAATGATTTGTTGGTTTAATTATTGACATTTTTCTTTTGACTCATATCCAAGAATCTGCTTTATTCTTTCGCCAATTGTTTTAATGACTTGAGATGAATCTCAGATATGTTTTCTGAAGTGGAACTGCTAAGGGATGTGACGGTCGATGCTGAAAACTTGAAGAGCAATAGCCTTGTTACCCATCCCCAGAGTGTCATCGTGACGCGGCTTTTGGAGGATTTGTTGAGTGAGAAGGCGAGCAAGGATCATGGCTACTTTCTTGCAGTGACCGGTTTAAAGAAGATAGGCAAAGGGAAGGTTGTTGAAGAGTCGGGAGATGTGTTCTTCCCTGTAGTCTTCAACTGTCGAACATTCCTACCATACGAAGGAGAGATCTTACAGGGAATAGTCCACCGTGTATTCAGGCATGGGGTTTTCTTGAGATGCGGACCCATCAAGTATGCGTATCTTTCTGCTCGAAAAATGCCTGGCTATCGTTACGTCGGTTTTCAGAAAGTTCCCGGCCAGAAATACGGTCATGATAGAAAACCGCTGTTTGTCAGTAACGAGTTTGCCAAGATAGAGAATGGTGTTGTGGTTTGTTTCATGGTGTTGGCAGTGAGATGGTTTGAGAATTGGGGAAATATAAAGAATGAGTTTGGCATGCTTGCTACTTTGGAAGGTGATTCCCTTGGTCCCATTTCATTGTCTGGGTCAGGTGAATTGGATTTGTAAATATTTCAGGACTACAAAAAATAAACATTTTGTTTTTTCTGTTATTTGGTCTTAGTTTTCATAAGCAATATATGAGTTCATTTTATCCTCTTGTGGTTAATATAGTTAAAACAGTGAAAGTAGTTGTGGATAGAAAGTACTTGTATTCTGCAGTTTAGTGGATTAACCTAGCTGTAAATTTATTTAAATTTTTTCCTTTTTGAAGTTCAGCAATATCTTTCTCAATTTTGCGGCTTAACAAGTAAGAAAAATTTTCTCAGGCTAGTTTAGCGGGCGGAAGGGGAGAGGTTTGAAAAGGATTTTTCATATTTGAAACTTGATAATAGTGTTTTTTTTTTTTTTTTTTTTTCCTTTAATAAATGAGAGTTATAGATTTATGCTGTTAAAAAAAAAAGGGGCGAAATTTGATTAAAAGGGAATTCAGATACAAATAGAACCATTTCATGAATGTGTTCCCTAATGTTGTGAAGAAGATCAAGAGAATCAAAAGAAAGTTTTTTACTCGCTATACAAAGGAATTGAAGAATCTATACATATTTCAAGAGAAATCTTCGAAATATTATTTAAGAAAAATGAAAAGCACATATATGTTAAAAAAAAGGGGTCTTGCTACCATAAATATTTGCTAGTGGTAAGTTTTATGTTTCTAGATATTCAATTTGATTGATTTTCAAGTGTGTGTAGGATTTTATTATTATTATTATTATTATTATTTATAATAATAAAAAGTAGAATTCTCAGTGAGAAAAAAGAAAGAAGTAAATAGCATTTTTTACTTAAATTGTTTAAGTATTAAAAATATTTTAAGTAAATTAAAAAGTTATAAATGCTTTACTTACTTCTTAAAAATAATACAAATGAATTATTTACTCGCTTTTAGGCAACAAAAAATTTTCTGTTCTTTAGGTGACCGAACATACTTCAACGAGAGTTTCATCTTCATTCTAATAAGCAAGTAAACTTTCTGAAGTGTCAATGGTGGAGTAAGAAAGGCTTTGATGACTCAAGGTTCATATTAGGGAAAAGAGAGTGAGGGGAGAGGGGCCAGCCCCCGGTCTGATCCTTCGATTGGCCCCAATAGACAAACATGGTTTTATAGTCAACGCAACTTCGTCACTTTCGTATACCGATCAGACGACTCTACGTCGATAGACTGAATGTAGAAAGCCTGAAAGTAATTTCCCTTCTGATATTTTTATTTATTAATATTGTTTATTTCGTACTTTTTAGAGGAAAAAAAAAAAAAAAAAATCACTGTGGGAGCATAGAAAGACGTGCATAAGTAGTACCACAATTTGGCAGCTGAGCCTATATGTCTCTGTTGACTCTCACTCTCCCCGACTCTTCTCCTCTTACCAGCATTCTCCCGGCAACCAAACACCTCCCTCCGATTTGCAAATCCTATTTCTTGGGCTCAACCTTTCACAGGAATCGCCTCCTTCGTCTCAGCGGAAAACCAATCCCTAATCTCCTACTATTCCTAACTTCTCTTCAAAGTTTCGCAATCACAGACACAGAGGTATACGCTTCGATTCTTCGCAAGTTTTAGCCCCGCGTTTTTCCTTTATATAAACAAACCCATTTTCGAACAAACATGTTTCTTATCTTAAATTTGAGGTTGTTTCCTTTGCATGCTGACTCTGTGGATTGATTCGTTGTAAGGTTTGCTTCTAATCTGAGTATTTTGATATTTTTAAGAGGAAAATTTTGGTTTTTTCATTTTGTTCATGGTTAGGGTTTGGGTTAAATTTTGTATTTTTCGGTTGATTTTATGGGTTCTTTTTGCTTTTAAGTTGCCTTGATAGTGTGCCAGTGATGTAAATTGAGGATTTTGGCCTGTGATTCTGAGCAAAGATTTCGGTGGTCTGTTTGGCCATGGAGATAGAATTTGGAGTGTCAATGGGCAAGTATGGAATTCATTTATGCCCTAATTTTTTTAAAATTTTTTTTAATTAAATTATTATTATTATTATTTTTTTGGGTGGGGGGTCAAAATATATCAGTGAGCTGCTTAAAGATCATTTTTGGGTTCATAAAATATCACCTAAATACATATCTTAAAAGAAGTAAAAAATAAAATGCTAGTAGAATATTTCTTTGTCCCTTGTTTGTTTTCATCTTTAATTATGTTTTTAGACATTTCACGTTCCAAAAAAGGCCTTGAAGTACCTGGGTGAAATTTGTTTTGAGCTATAGGTACCCGAATTCGACTAGAACGCGGTAGTGCGAATCTGATAAAGTTGAAAACTGCAGGGTATCATGATGATTTATTTTTATTTATATTTTTGTTCGTTTTCTTCAATTGTAGTGACAGCATCTGTAGAACAGAGGATTATTTGTTGGGAGAAAGTTGATTGTGAAGGTGCATATCGATTCTATTATTTCCCCCTCTAATTCCATAAGAAAATAAGTACGTGGATATAAAGTTAGAAATAAGAGGAAAGAGAAAGAAAGAAAGGGAAAGGGAAAGGGAAAGGGAAAGGGAAACAGTTTGTCCTTATGATTATGAATGCGTATTTTATCAGTATGGTTGATAAACATGGATTGCAGTTTTCTTTAGGAAGTTCTGAGCTGTGAGGCTTAACAGACGAAGAAATTTGTGGATACTTTGCAAATAGGCGACGTCATATTCTTCTTTGTCATTTCGGCAACAGTGATTTGAGGCTAAATTAGTTCACATATCGAGAATGAGTTTTTAAAAATGCACTGTTTAGAAGTTCGATGCATGCATTTTCTGATAGTGCGGACATTTAAAGCTGCTCCATTTGTGTTTGATTAAGATGAGTTTGTTGTTGAAGAGTTTATTTTTTAACTAATGTCGATGTTTTGATTGCTGGGATTTTCTTGTTTGTGGCTGTTAATTCTAAATGATGTGCAGCTTTTCTGTTCTTTTCGTGACAGGTATTATTAGTAAGAACGATGTTTCTCAAGGTTAAGTTACCCTGGAATGTTGTGATCCCTGCTGAGAGCCTGGACACGAAGGGATTGATGCTCCAAAAATCAATCATCATCCGCCTTCTGGATGAATTTGCTGCTAAAAGAGCAACCAAAGATCTTGGGTACTTTCTTGCTGTTACCACTTTGGACAGCATAGGAGAGGGAAAAGTTCGGCAGCAGACTGGGGATGTGCTGTTTCCGGTTGTTTTCAGTGGCCTGACATTCAAGATTTTCAGGGGAGAGATACTAGAGGGGGTTGTTCACAAGGTGCTGAAGCATGGAGTTTTCCTGAGATGCGGGCCGATTGAAAATTTGTATCTTTCATCCAACAAAATGCCTGGTTATGGTTATTCGGCTGGTGATAACCCAATCTTCCACAGTGAGACGCTGCCTACTATCGAGAAAGATGTCGTGGTTCGTGTCATTGTCATTGCAACCAAGTGGCTTGAAGCAGAAAGGGAATTTCAGGCATTGGTCAGTTTGGATGGCGATTATCTTGGAGCACTCAGCCCAGTTTAAGAGCAAGGTTTTTCTCTGCTTGCTTTTGATCTTGAAATCGTGTTGATAATTGTGGTTTCTGGTTGAGACTTGCTAACTCTTAGAATGGCAGTTAATCCGTTTGTGTGGTTCTGTACTTAAAAAGTCCTTATTTTCAATTCTCTTTACTTTCCTAGGTGTCGGAATTTATATGTTTCAACTATGATGAGCTACTTCTAATTTCCCAAAGCTGTTATCTAGGTTTAGTAGACTAGCGAATTTGAACTCGGCTAACGGCAGTTATGTTGACCTTATTTAAAACATGCTAGTTGCGTTGACAATAGTTGACAAAAAATTTGAAGACTATCTGAATTAGACGGTGCAGGACTTTCTGAATGTTATGAAAAACATTATGAACATAGGCAGGTCAATAATGAAAAGGGCCGTATCTAGCGCATGGAATGTGCTGACATTGCATAGATTCCCATCGTGAACACAACCATCTCGGTTCCTGTGACGAAGGTAATGAAATAGAAGCCTGTTTTGAAACATCCTTGTGATAGTTGGCATGTTAGATGCAGAGAGATGCCAACGGTGTTACTTTTCAGTTAGAATTGGTTCATTATGATTAGCTTTAGCTATTTCACTCTCATTTCTAAGTTTTTATCCGGCTCGCTGCCCATTACCGCTGCTCTCTGACCTTGCTTCATACCTATCAAGTGCAAGCTTAATCTCCTTTGTCTCCACAACATTGGTGTTGGTTAAAACATGATTATAGATACAATGTCATTGGAGCCAAGCCACGTACAATTTGCAGTTGTCTAAGGTTTTATCAAGGCCAGGCCAGAGTTAAACCGCAGACTTTCCCGGCAACGACATCCATAGAATTCTGTTTTCCTTGTTGTATAGAAACATTTACATTTGTGGGTGTCTTGCGATGAGAAAACGGGACTCGAGTGAATTGGATAGGAACAGGAATGGCATGGAATTGCCAAGCATTTTTTTTTTTCGATCCATGTGTCTGGTGTATGTAGAGCCTACACAGAAAACGCCATCCAAACTTGCATATTTAGTATGTAACATGCCTAGTTTTTGAGTCATTATCCATTGCTTATAGTGCCTACACAGAAACCCGACTAAACGCCGTCCAAACTCGCATATTTAGTATGTAACATGGGCAATTTTTGAGTCATATCCATTGCTTAATGGACTATGGTATCGCGTGTAGAAGAACATCTCAAGGCAGCGTTAGAGGTAGTATAACAATCTGAAGCGCGAAATTTCTTGCGAGTTATTTTACCAGCAAAAGAAGACCGGTCGGTCAGAGATAGCAGCTCATGAACTGCCATGTTTGAAGGGTCGTAGCCTGAACTATAAACCATCTTCGGATGGATTTAGCTTGAGATTTGACTTGTAAGCTTCATTCGGCTTTGTCTTTCCAAATGTTAGCTAGCCACAAACACAACAAACTAATCGATAATGCTACCTTATTCATTATTTTAGGCTATGTTTACGAGGAATAATATTTGCACTTTAAAATAAAGAAAACTTTACAATTGATTTATCTCACCCGAGATATTGTTGTTTTTTAACCTACGATAGCAACTGCTTTTTTATTTGTGCTGTTAATTTATTTGTTAGATTATTATTTTTTTAATACTTGATCTGTGAGTGTCAATATTAAAAATTTGCAACACAACTTTTAGAATTACTTTCAATAGATCAAATCATTAAAAAGTTGATCTAATAGTTAAAATACCTATGATAAAACAAAAATACAATTCTAATTTAAAGTTTTTTTTTTCCTAAGAAATAAATATTTATTTTTTGCGGAATCTCTATAAAGATGTATTGGGGGAAAAAAAGGTCAGGAGATTAGATTAGTTGAAGGTTATTACTGCTTTGTTTGACTAAGCAAAATGAAGTGATAGGTTAGAATGCTATATTACTTTTTGAGTCATGGCACGAAGTTTATAATAATAAAAAATTATATTGATCAATTAAAAATGATGATTTAAATTTAATACCATATAAGCCCCTCTTTAAGCAGAGGCGAGAATGGAGATGATTTTAAAGACCGGAATGAGGGTGCACAAGCATTTCCCGTCCACATTCCACCCCTCTCTACTTGCTACCAATAGTAAAATCTGGATTCTATCACATTCCTATAACGAGTACATGTATTTTATCTTCTTGGTTATATATATATATATATATTTTTTTTTTTAAATTTAGAGTGAGATATTCGAACTCTTCACCATATAATAGAGTCAGATATGAAATTACTGTTAAATTATGTCTGTATGATTATATTAATTATATGTATCTATCTATAATTTCTATTCAATCATCATTTACTAAAAATCCTGATAATACCTTATTAAAAAGAAAACAAAAAAACTTGATAATTCGGTCCAAATTAAGTTACTGGCTGTTCGTCATTCTTTCTTAATGGGCACGTGTCCATGTAATGCGTTAAATAGTACTAGAAAATAGACAACCTAATTGGCTAGAGTGGGGCAGTAATTAAGCTAGAGAGAGAATTTAAAAAAATAAAAAATAAAAAGTACATGTTAGGTGGTTTCAATTAATTTCATTTTTAAAACAATTTTACTACTTTCACATACTAATAATACGTCTTCGCTCAAATTTTAAAGCAAAAATGATGATGTGAACTGTCATTTTTAATAGATAATTTTTAATCTTTTGACTAACTACACTATTTATATATCTACTTTGATGCTCGCTTATCTTAAGTATCTATTTCAAATAATTTAAACTTGTTTCAGAGAAAAAGAGAGTTTTTTATTTTTTATTTATTATTTATTATTTTATTTGGTTATTGACGTGATATTCAAAGTAAGTTGAGTTCAACAAGCTTTCCGTTTAATTATATAAAATTTCAAAAATATATTGCATAAGAATGTGTTGTTGCACATGTTAAAGATTTAAAAAAAAAAAAATTCGTGATTCATAAAAACATAACAATATAATATATATAATATATATATATATATATATTAGATTACTTCAATTAACAGAATGATCAATATTTTAAGATGAACTTTTAAAGTTTGAATTTTTAAGTTATAATTAGAGATGTAAATAGTGAAATTGAGTTAATTTTTTTTTTTTTTGAAAAAAAGATAAAAACAAGTTAGAATTTATCAACTCCAACTACGTAATATATAAGCTTAATTTGATTTTAGACACCTAACCAACCCAAACCAAAATATAATATTAGCGTTTTAGTTTGCCTATAAAATGCCATTTTCAGTACTCCCACAAATCACAACCCCATAATCAGAAAGTTGAGAATATTGCTCTCCATCAAGTTCATAATAAACCTCTACTAATTAAGATTAACTCTTGCCTATAGCAAGCCAAACCTTAAAACCATTATTCCAATATGGTAAACTTTTTCCTCACCCTCCTACTGCTCCTCCTATCCTTGGTGTTCATCACCCTTTTTGTTCTCTTCTATAAGCACACGTCCAACTTCTCCGGCACCAACCTTCCACCGGGCGATATCGGCTACCCTGTGATTGGCGAGACCATTGAGTTCCTGTCCACCGGGTGGAAAGGTCGCCCGGAGAAGTTCATCTTTGACCGGATGACAAAATTCCACCATGCATGAGATCTTTAAGACCTCCCTGCTGGGAGAACCTACAGCAGTGTTCTGTGGTTCCACAAGTAATAAATTTTTATTTTCAAACGAGAACAAGCTGGTCACCACGTGGTGGCCCAGCTCGGTCAACAAGGTGTTCCCTTCCTCCAGGCAGATGTCCGCCCAGTCGGAGGCCAAGAAGTTGCGGAAGCTCCTCCCAAACTTCATGAAGCCGGAGGCCTTGCACCGCTACGTCGGAGTCATGGATACCATCGCGCAGCGCCACTTTGCGGTCGATTGGGACCGTGAAAAGGGCGAGATCTTGACATTCCCTCTGGCGAAGAAGTACACCCTCTGGCTGGCGGCGAGGCTGTTTGTGAGCCTCGAAAACCCGGCGGAGATTAAGAAGTTTGAGGATCCCTTCCAGGTGTTGGCCTCCGGGATCATCTCGATGCCGATCAACGTTCCCGGGACGCAGTTCCACCGGGCCGTAAAGGCGGCGAAGTTCATAAGAAAGGAGCTGCTGGAGATCATCAAGAGGAGGAAGGTGGAGTTGGCGGAAGGGAAGGCCAGCCCTACGCAGGACATCTTGTCCCACATGCTGCTCACGTGCACCGATGACGGCCGGTACATGGATGAGTCGGACATCGCCGACAAGATTCTCGGACTTCTCATCGGCGGCCATGACACTGCCAGCGCCTCTTGCACCTTCATCGTCAAGTATCTCGCTGAGCTTCCTCATGTCTATGAGGCCGTCTATGAAGGTAGGTACACCTGAACTTCAAATACTTTTGTTTTTCTTATTATTATCATTACTATTTCTCTAATTTTGTCACTCAAGCAAACGGTCATAACAAAAGTTATTTGTACAAATCATCGTAAGAACACCCCCTTCTAATAGGATCAACGTTCTCTGTCCAATTTTTGATATCTCAAATGGTGTCTAACTAATAATACAACGTCATCTTAAAAAGTTTAAAATGCTTTATATAACTGATTTTTTATATCTTAATATCTAATTTTTTTTCAATGATATGTCAAAATATCATTGGTTCGACACAAATTGAGATATTAAAATTGGACGAGAAATGTCAATCACTTCTAATATTTTTTTTTCCTATCAATGGACGTGATATATGTGTAGGGATGATAATTTTCCCTATTTATTCATTAACTTATAGAAACCTATCTTAGATGAAACGAGAAAAATCTGATTTAAATATGTCGTGGATTTTGAGGTGGGAACGGATTTAAGGCTTTCCAATCCTTTTTCATGTTTACCCATTTCATTTGGTTATATAAATATTATTTTTATATGTTAAAGATATTAGATACATAACGTTTTATAATATAAGCTGTTTTAAGTCGTACTTTTATGTCAAATATATGAAAAATTAAAAATTATAAGGTCATATGTTTTATTTAAAAATTACAAGAACTCACTGCAAGAACAACGACCAAAAGTACAAGAAAAAGAAAAAGGCATGGGAGGAGGGGTGCGTTAAACCAATGATGAATCAATCGTACGTGCTGGCGAAGAGGTCGCTGGATATACCGACGTCGGAGAAGAGATGGGCAGAGCGGAGGAGTCGTGGTGGGGAAGTCCGAAGGTCTTGAAGAAATTTTGTTAACTTATTACACTTGGCAGAGACGTTAAATTTTTAAAGCTCACTGTATGACATGTGTATTTAATATTGGACAGGGTTGTGGGACAACTTTTTTTTTTTTTTTTACAGAGGATTCGAGTCCGTTATCTATCCATAATTCCTATTCTTCTATCATGTGCTAAAATTCCTAAAATTCTTGAGAGTTTGGTCCAAAATTAAGAGCTGATCCATTCATTCTTTATTAATACGTACATATATATATATATATATATATATATATATCTTTAGGCTTACAATAGTACAAGAATATAGACACCCTAGTTATGTGCCATTAAAAATCTTTATAAGAAAATAGCCAACCTAATTGGGGAAAGTGGGGTTAATTATGCAGTAATTAAGCTAAAAATCTTTATAAGAAAATAGCCAACCTAATTGGGGAGAGTGGGGTTAATTATGCAGTAATTAAGCTAGATATCTGAGATTTAAATTCTAAGAATAGCTAGCGGTTAAAAAAGAAACCAAAGAAAAAGAAAAGTTGCTAGATAGTTTCAGTTAATTTTCCTTTAGAAATAATCTTACAACTTCCACGTACTAAGGATGTGTTTGGTGCACCGATTTGGAATGGAATTTTTAGGTTAAAATCGGTTGATCTTTCAAAATATAATTATAATTTTTCTAGACTTTTCACGGAAAAAAAAAAAAACTGAAATTTTTGGGTTTTGATCTTGGAACCAAACATGACCTATTAATCACAGACGGAGGGAGGGGGGCAGGGGGGGCCATGGCTTCCCCTAGCTTTTTTTTCTTTCTTTCTTTTTTTATTTTTAAATTTTAATATAGTGGGTTTTTGTTTTTTGGTTTTTAATTTTAATATAGTAGGTATGTATATAAATTAGTCTTGGCCCCTTAAACTAAAAGTTATCTATATTTTAGGAAGATTTTATTTGCACCCACAATAATGATAAATATCCCTTCAAAGTCAATAAAAATTTCTAATGTATATTTATTCTACAAGAAAATTATCTTAAAACCATTAAAAATACTCATACCCCCCACATACCTATAAATGAAAATATTTTTGTATAAAATTATTAAAAAAACATACATCACATTAACTATAAATATAAATTTTTAAAAAATAAAAAAATCTTAAGAAATTGTTCTAAACTCTAAATGTTCATTTTATAAACTCTAAATTGTTTTTCATTAATTTCTTTTCTTAAGAAATTTTTATAACTACATGAAAAATTCCAATGGAGGATTCAAGTGAAATGATAAATAAAAGAAAGATATCTCTTGAAAAACCAATAACTAATGATATATGTATTTTAAATTTTTTAATTCGTTAGTATTATGTGTTTTTTTTTTCTTTTGTTTTAGAATTTGAAAATGATTCTCTATGGTTTTTTATATGATTATTCTTTTTATTTATTTTTTCTTGCTATGTTCATTTACATGATTTTATATATTTATGTATTTTTTCTAATGCAGTATGACATTATTTGATTTTTGATTTAGACATTACTTGAGTTTTTCTTTTTTACTATTTCCTCTCTCTCTCCTTTTTTTTTTTAGGGATACTTTATGTTTTCCTTTTTTTATTTATTTATTTTAAATGGCTTTATGTTTTCTTTTTGAGAATGAAAATATATCTTTTTTTCTTATTTAGATTTGTTAATTTATTTTTAATAAAACTGAAATAAATGTGGGTGTATGAGATGGTTATATGTGGTATTATATAAAAAAAATCTATAAAAGGATAGATTTATTATGTTTATGTTAGAAAACATTTATTACGTGAGGATATTTATCCATATTATGCGTGTAAATATAACCACCTATATTTTATTGGATAAACAATTTTAATTTTAAGAACTAAAATAGTTTTATTAAATTCAAAAACATTAGTGAGTTTAGTGGGTAGACCGAAAATAAATTTTTTAGTCGCCCACCAATAAATCCTCGCACAATCACTGCTAATAATACCGTCTTCATTTAAATTTTAAAGCAAAAATGTTGAAGTAATTCTGTCATTTCTGATATATAATCTTCGTCCTTTAACTAACTACATTAAATGTTATTACTTGACCAGACAGAGCAAATGGAGATTGCCAAGTCATAGGCAGCGGGAGAGCTATTGAACTGGGAATTGAAGACCTACAGAAGATGAAGTACTCATGGAATGTGGCTCAGGAAGTGCTTCGCCTGACCCCTCCGCTGCAGGGCACTTTCTGGGAGGCCATCAAGGACTTTGTCTTCAACGGCTTCTCCATCCCTAAAGGCTGGAAGCTCTATTGGAGCACCAATTCCACCCACAAGAACCCTGCCTACTTCCCCGACCCCGAGAAGTATGATCCTTCCCTCTTCGAGGGAACAGGCCCCGCGCCTTACACCTTCGTTCCCTTCGGGGGAGGCCCCCGGATGTGCCCGGGGAAGGAGTACGCCCGGCTTGAGATCCTAGTGTTCATGCACAACTTGGTGAAGAGTTACAAGTCGTTGCGGACGAGAAGATTATAGTGGACCCCATGCCCATGCCCATGCCCGCGAAAGGCCTCCCTATTCGCTTAGGTCCCGTTTGGTGATCAGGTTTAACTCAAATTAAACTGTACTTTTTCATCTCAATTTTTATCTTTTTTAAAAAGTCAACAAAAATTATAATTAGTTTTTAAAAAGTCAACCAATTCAAACTTAAAAATTTCAATTTAAACTCATTCACCAAACACTCTCTTAATTCTTCACACTCGTGACAGTTGATCGAGCCCTATCTTGAATTTACTTAATAGGTATACTGCTACATATCAAATTCGTAAGAAAAAATCTATGATAGTAACTGTATTTTTTTTTTTTTTCCAAAGATTACTTTTTCCCCCCCTCTTATTCTATGTTTTTGTTTTGTTTTCGTTGACTTGCTTTGCCGTCAAGTATTGTGTTATCTACTTTGGTGCAATGAATCACTTATAATAAGTATCTATTTCAAGTAATTTAATTTTGTTTCAGAGAAAAAAATTGGCAATATATTTTTAGTTGATGTGACATTCAAAAGTAAGATGAGTTCAACAAGCTTTCCGATTTAATCATTATGAAATTTCAAAAATTGAACGCAAATACTTGGCTCAAGCATAAGTGAAAGAAATTAAAAGTTATTGAATATTTATTTTATAAACATAAATGTTAAAGTTTTCAATGATATAATATTATTTGACACTGGTTCAACTTTGACATATATGTTAGGCAATCACAAAAAAATTGAAAGTAAATACATATTTAAAAATATAATTTTATAGGGACAAATTTAATTAAGAAGTAAATTCATAAAAAAGTAAGAGAATAAAAAAAGACAAATTTAGAAAAATTTAAAAGGAAAAAAAAAAAAAGGAGAAATCAAGAAAGAGTGAAAAGTAAAAAAGAAAAAAAAAAATATCATCACAAAAAGACAAAATAACTTGACCAAATTTTTGAATAGTATTTTTAGAAAACTTCACCTTTATAATTTAGTTATATATAATAATAATAATAATAATAATTAGACATCATTGCTGAATTATTTAATAAGATATAAATTTAAATTCAGAGTTAGATATATTATTAGAACCATGAGTCAAATATGTAATTGGAAAGCGTTTCTCTTCATTAAGTAATTTAAGAAAGTAATGATTTGATTTGACAAATCAATAATTTTTGAAAATTAGTGATTAGTGAAACCAATAACACATATCAAAACACATTGCTAAAAAATATAAGGGCAATCACTTAATCCCATCCATATCCATATACGGTTCCACAGTTAACCAATGTGATCTAGGTTCATATGCATTGCCGTCTTAAAAAAAAAAAAAATCAGTGACGACATATTGCGTGTCGTCGCTAAAGATCGCTCGCCTCACGAAATGGTGAGGAAGGTGCAAAAGACATTTATTGACAACATGTTATCGCTTATGTTTTCTTGATGAAATATCGTCGCTAATTACAAATTGCCGTTAATTATGTCACAAGAAATTCGCCTGCCAAAATGGTTTTCTCATTGGCGACGATGGTTTTCCGTTTCAATATTTTTCTCACACTCTTTTACCAGTGCTAACCCTTTAGCGATGACAAATATCGTTATTGCACCAAATTGCAATGTAAGCATTTAGTGCTGACATTATCAGCTGACCGCTAAATGGTTTGCAAAATTTTTGGGCTTAACACACTTAGGTTTTGTTTGGCATTTAAGTTTAACTCCAACTAAACTGTACTTTTTCATCTCACTTTTTATCTTTTTTGGAAAGTCTATAAAATTTATAACTAGTTTTTGAAAAATCAACCTACTCCAACTTAAAATTTCATCTCCAACCAACGAACCAAACGCAAGCTTAATTTTTGAAATAGAAAGCCATTTTAAAGAAACCTTTGAACATAGACTCGCTTTCATCCGTGGCCAAGAAGAGGTGGATAAAGACAGTAGAAGCAGAGAGCACCATGGCTATGGTGTCCGTTATGACAAATGCCTTGAACGTGCCGGTTTTTCAGTCAGAATCGCAGTGCCCTGAAGCGAGCCTTTTTCGCTCATGTAGCCCCCCAAGAAAGGTAAAACTTGCTGTGACTTCAATTGCATGAATACAACTACCATGACCTTAGATTCTTTACTCTATCTTACTTGTTAATTAATTCTCCCCTGTATTGCTTGGAGTCTATTTTTTTTGGGTACGAATCTTGTTTCATAAATTTGTGCAACATATGTGAGAATGTGAGGTTATACATAGGATCTAGATAATTAATGGTGATTTATATAGTTCTGATCAAGAAAGTAAAAGCGTAACAAAGTCAGAAAATAGGATAAAACTTCCTCACGAAATTACATGTGCAAGCAATTGAGAGATCATCCAAAAGACCCAAAAACGAGACGATGCATCGGCCTAAAACGCAATACTTCTTCTGAGTTTTGGAGAGTGCATTTCCTTTCTACAAGCTGTAGTATATTTAAATGGCTAATAGAATCCGTTCCGTTTCATATTCAACTAGACAACACAAAAATCCAAAACTCCTCGAATAATATTTGTAGCTACAATATCTGATCAAATCACCCAAATGTTTTTTTAAAAAACATATAAAAGAAGACGAAGAAAGATAAGCCGATTACACAAGTGGCAACGGCAAGCGCGACGGATGGTGCCAACACTGCATATGTGCCGGTGACGAATGCAATCACCATTGCCCCCATAGATGACATCGTCAGATAATATGCCTTCGTCAGGTGTTTTGCCTTAATGATTTGACCTTGCCTCGAGATCGAAAATAACTGGATAAGTACGGAGACACTGGAGAGCACCATGGCTAGTGTGTCCGTTACCATGAATGCTTGAAACGCAGCATTTCGACTCAGAATTGCCGAGCCCTGAAGTGGACCATCATTGCTGACATAACCCCCTGGCAAGGTAAAACCAGCTGCGAAGGTCATGGTAGCAACGAGTGTTGCCACTACGAGATCAGTAGATTCTTGTACCTTTTCGAGATCGAAGCCACGATTTCTTTCGTTATTAAAGTTTTGCACATCTTCTTCCTCCACATAGATCCCTATTCGACCGCCGGCTAACACACCTTCTACTTTTAAACGTGCCATGAGAGACGCACCATTCTGCATTATTATGAGTGAGTTTCATTCCTCATTTGGATCATCATCTCAATTTGAATGTTTTACACTTAAACGTAATGTGTGTGTGTGTGTTTTTTTTTTTCATTGAAAATAAAAAATTGTTTGCATAGTAAATTTTCTGTTTACTATTATTAACTATAGATAGATTATTTACTATTTATTTACATAATAAATTTTCTGTTTACTGTTGTTAACTATAAATATTTTAAAAGCATGTTCTTTATTTCAATTATTTATTGAAAATTGTTATATACTTCTTTCCTTTTTTTTTTAATGGTCAATCACTAGTCACCAGTCATTTTTTCTAAATAAAAAAGTTTTGATTATTTATCTTATCTTATCTTATCTTAATCTTATCTTTTTTTTTTTTTGGTGTATAATTTTAATCTCTCTTAACTACGTTAAGCCAAACCTTTATCCTTCCACCGCACGTCCCCACCTTTAGTTCCTTCTTTTTATTTTTATTATTATTTTTTTCGCTTTTTGCTTTTTCGTTCTAATGCTTTTATTTCCAATGCCCGCCCACATGACAGATTTGTTTTTAAATTTATTTATTTATTTTATTTTGCTTTGCTCTGTTTTTCTATCCCCATGAGCGAAGCATGTCCAACTTGTTTAAATAAGTGATTAAAAACAGCTTATTTACCTAATTTTTTCTTTTTTTTTTTGTTTAAATTATAAATAATTGTTGTAGCAGTCAGATTGTGTTTTGTTGAGTGTTTCTGTAGTCATAGGATTAGGGTGTCGATTGTTCACTTGGTCAATATTCTGTGAAAGGTAAAGATTTTTTTATGTCCCATCTCTTGGTCGTAGAATTTTCTTGGCACAATTAATATAAACAGAAATATAGGTATTTGATAAAATAACTAGTGTTTTTCTGAGCACACAATTTCAAAATTAATAACATATAAGTTATGTGATTAAAAATTTGTAAACAGATCAATATAGAGTGAGCCATAATTAGAACATATACATTCCACTAAAATTAAGGAATATTTATGAGATAGCAGCTAGCTTAATCTTTCTCGTTGAGATCGTAATATCTTGGTTTTCTTTTCCTTTAAACCTTCATAATATTTCTTTTATTTAATTTAATAAATTGAGTTAGAGGCTTGGTGAGAAATGATTTACGATTTTGAGTGCTAATCTAATTGGGATGCTTAATCTTGTTCTGATATAAGTTATCTCTTCTCTTCACTTAAAAAAAAAAAAAAAAAAAAAAAAAAAAAAGGGAAAGAAAAAAAAGAAAGAAAGAAAGATAGCTAGCTTGACTTACCTTAACAGTGATCATAGCAATGTCAAACGCATTCTGGTTTTTGTTGTTGAAGGCCATTTTATCCACCCTTCTAGAGAGAGAAGTTAGCAAAGTCTTTTGAGTCTTTTTGTGGCCAAGTGCAGTGGCAATGTGGAGAGGCGTGTTTCCTTCAATATCTTTTCCATTTAACAGATTACTCAATGATGAATCATTCAAGATAACATTTACTGCCGGGATGCTGTCGGCTTCTACGGCAAAGTGAAGAGCGTTCCATCGTCTGTCGTCCACCAATTCGCTGCAATCGGGACAAGACGAAAGGATTTCCGTCATCATCTTATGATAGCCAAAGGAGGCAGCAAGGTGAAGAGCTGTCCTGCCTTTTTGTTCTTGATGTAGGCTGCATCTCTATCACATTTTAACAAGTATTTTGCAATCGTCACACAATTTTTATGTGCTGCAAAGTGAAGCGGAACCCAACCTCTGTCGTCTGCTCGTTTCGTTAAATGTCTTGCTTTTTCTAAAACTTTTCTTGTCATTACTTAAAAAAAGAAAGACACAAAACAAAACAAAAGGTTAAGTTTTCAAATATGAAATCTACCACATACACACCATCTAGGCCTTCTATAAAAAGGCTTCTTATAAATTATAATCACATAAAAAAACGTGTCTGTATTCTCAAAACATACGTAGTTTCAAAGTTTAAATTTTTTTTTAAAACTGTTTATGAATTGTTCATATGATTTTATATATACCTTATTAATTACTTATTAAAAATAACTTTATTTGCTATCAACTGTTTTTATTTATCCACTGTTAAAATTACTTTTAACTTTAACTTGATCGGGCTATTTATCCTAGTTTTAAGTTTGTTAAAGTACTTTCCAGCAAAGTAACAACTAAAATTAAAATTAGACGTTCTATTAATTAGTGTTCTCAATCAACATATGTGTGAAATATGTTTTATTAGTTGGAAGAAATTCCAAGCTAATTAGGCCCTTTTGGTCTAATGACATCTCCAATTCAAACTTTTCATTTCAATTTTTGTCATTTTATGACAAATTAACAAAAATTATAAGTTTTTAAAAAGTCACAAGCTTTAATTTAAAAATTTCATCTCCAATCGACAAATCAAACGCACCTTAAGATTTACATGCTTATCACAAAAATATGATAGTTAAAATCTGTTTAACCCACACAAGCTACCTACCATAATCGTTCCATAAAACCGCCGCGTGCAGCACGGTCCTCCCACAGGGCCCGCCAGTCTCCGGCGGCAGCGACGTGCACTTGTCCAGAATCAAGCCCACAATCTCACGGTGCCGTCTCTCTGCGGCGATGTAAAGCGGAGTCTCACCGTCGTCGTTAGCGCCGTACTGGTATCCACACTGATCTTTTTCAACCAAAACCTTAACAACCTCAATATGGCCGAACCGCACGGCCTCATGCAACGCTGTGTCCTTTACAGAATTCCTCGTCCTCAGCATCTCTTTCGCTGCCTTAATATCACTGTCGGAGCTCTTGTCGGTGCTCTCGATATCTTCACAATGATCCGCCTTGGGCGCTGCTCGCTCGATTAGAATCCTCACCAGCCTGTCGTGGCCGTACCTCGCCGCCACGTGCAGCGGAATGTCTCCGACCGCGTTGGGCTGAAGGAGAAGCGCCGGGCAGAGATTGAGGATCTCTTCGACGAAGGGGGTTTCGCCGTCGGTTCTTAAGGATGTGATGTGGATGTGAAGCACTGTGTTGTTGTCCGGAGTTAGTAATTTGTGAAGTTCGAGCTCCGATTTTGTTCGCTTGAAGGCTTCGATCTCGCCGTTCTTGGCGGCTCTGTAGAGATCAGGATTCATCGGCTGAGGTGTGGCTAAGAAAAGTACCAGATCGTTTAATGGATGAGGATGTTGAAGACGAATTGAAGGACAAATAAGAAGCTATATGTTGCTATTAGCTAAAAAAGAATAATAATTATTGTTAAAATAAGATAATAATAATAAAATAAAGAAAAAAAAGCTATACGTTTTTACGTTTCCTAAGTTCTGTATCTCATATGGTCTTGAAATGAAAATTTTGTATTTAAATTGATAATCTACAATGCATGTGTATTTGGGAAATAAAAAAAAAGGATTATAGTATGAATTTAGAGAAAGTATAAAATTGAATTTGAATTTGAAAGAAATTGAACTTTTTGAATTTCAAAGAGTGTGTGGTAAACACATTGATATGTATATATATATATATATATATGTTTCTTCAACCATTATTTTGGGGGACATAGACAGTCTTTATTTTGATTTTCTTTTAAACAATTTTTAATAATCAGTTCACTTATTTATAATTTTATGTTATGGGTAACAGACAATAGAAATGCCGTATATATGTGTATATATTTCGTGTACTGATTAAAAAAAAATAGTTGATAGACATTTAAGAGAGTTATAAATGCTGCCACGTGAAGATATTAATGTGTGATGTACGGGTTGGACATACACTTATCTAGAATTGGATGGTCGTTTGAAAGGCCAATTGAAGTAAATGGAATTATTAAGGATAAATAATATAACCACGTCAAGTGATGTTAAGTATAACCTATTATTATACATTGTATTAAATATACAGTGTATATATAGGATCTATAAATAGGATCCAACTCTTATTAATATTGATTTTTGGTACCAGCAGTGTTTTTAGGTATTTTTTTTTAAGATATTATAATCTTTTTGAACTCGAATAATTTCTTTTCTATTGCTAGTCCCTCCTAGATTTTAGGATCTGTTTTATTTAAGGAGTGTTTTCCTTTTGAATCATTCGATTTTCTTTTATTGTCTCTTTTTGAGCTGTCTTCGTACATTTATTACTGTGTTTTTCTTTTTATTTAAAAAATTTACACTGGGGATATTTGTACAAGATGAGCTGGTTGAAGGGAATCAATCTAATTGACGTGTCCCAATCAGCTTTGAGATCAGTTATTCCTTCTCGTTTTTTATTTATTTACAAATATAGTTAAATGTTAATTTCAGTCTTAACTCTTAGTATACATTTGGTGTATGGGTTTGAATTGATAATTTTGGGTTTAATTTGGGTTGAGTTGAGAACTTGAGTTAAGTGGTGCATTTAGATGGAATATTTGAGTTGAAAATTCTGATTTGAATGGTGCATTCAGTAGGATGATTTGAATTGTTGCTTTATTAGAATTTATGCTGAAATTGATTATTTCATGTGAAGAAATTGATTAGTAACAAAAAAAATTGAATATTTTTATTTAGAAATTGAAATTACAGAGAGAAGGAAATACGCAATAGTAAAAAGTGATTCAAAACACTGTAGACTAGTGATATGGATGATTTGAATTAAATGGCAACGCCAAATTAGAGCTAGAGTTTAAATTCTTATACCTCTACTAAAAAATAAATGCAGAAAGGGGGAAAAAAAAAAAAATCAAACTAAACCAAACCAAACCAAGCCAAGCCAAACCAAGTACCATAACATTAACATAAGAAAGCGGCAGAAATCAATGTTACTTGTACAAGTAGCGACGGTGGAGGCATCGAAATGAATCAAACAAAGATGCCTATTATTTTAGTAACACAAATTACTAAAGACACACACTGAAAAAAAAAAAAAAAAAAACATAGTTCTTCGCAATATTCTCAATCGGCAAGCTCTAACTGAAGTAATCAACGATGTGCAGCGACAGGAGTACCTTCATGGCAGCACTCGTAAGCGATCTTCACTTTCATAGTGGCGGAACAAACAGTGCATTTCTTCTCTTTTACCTGTTCTCCATTACTGGCTTCAATCTGAAGCTGGCAGCAATGGGCACCGTTTTTGTTGATAATCTTCGTGTGGTACTCTTCGAAAACTTTTTCGAATGTACTACTCTTCAGATCAATCTTCACAGACTCCGTTTCCCAATCGGACTTGAACTCTTCCAATACCTCTAACACCGTTTGTCCGTGACCAGACATCACCGCACGTGGCCCTTTGCAGAGCAGAACCCAACCCTCCTGATTTTTGTAGGAAAGTAGGGTTTGGATTTGTTTGATCTCTCTTTCTAATTTCCATTATCTTCGGTATCCGAGTACCATTTTTCTACGCCACTCCAGAATTGTGAACTGACAGTCTTTTCAACACAAAACCAGATAATTTTGGTTTCTGATCTGCTGGTAATAAGATGTTCTACACTTTTTAATGTCTCTTGGAACTTTTTTGTCCAAGCCTCGTCTCTACCTCCATATATGAAAATATACCTTTTCTCATCTTTGATCTGTTTGATCAATAACACACAGCTCATGGTCAGTCTTTCAGCATTTCATGACATATATACATACAAATATTTTGACTCTGTCGGCTAGCGAAGCGGGTGGGAAGGGAGAGATTTGAGTACAGCAGCGTAGAAATTTGAAACTTGAGAGTATTTTCTTTATTCTTTAATATAAATGAGAGTTATAGACCCCAATAATAATTAAAAACTCACAAACATTTCTTAGTATATATGCTTTCATGATGTAAGGAATTAATGCCTCAACTAGAAGACGCGATATAAAATTCAATATTTTAAACCGAAAGAAATGGGAAAATGTGAAATATAGTTGCATGATTGATGCTACTACTATGACTCGATGCAAGATGGAGTAGCCAATAAACAGTGTCAAATGTATTAGTACTTGTGATTGAACGTGATGAGAGTCTTACCCATTCTTTAAGTTCAGAGACGTTCATCTTGCTGACTATAGTCTTGGGCCAATTGTGTCTGTCTGCAATTCTCCTTTCAGCTTTCTTATCAAACGGAAAGGCCTCCATTCTCCAACGACGGAGCAGTTCGTAGGCGTCCGAGTTTTCCACAATCCCTCGTTCGTTCATTACTATGAGCATTGTCTGGCCCTTGTAATGCCACTCCTCTTCTATGTACCTCTTCGCTAATGGCCGTTCAGATGTACAAATTGCCATATCGTACCATGTCATTTTCGCCCTGCACTTGTTAAGCAAACTCCTAATTTCTCCAGTCCAATCGACTTCTGAAATCGGAGACCACACAAGGCGGAATTTGGTAAGTTTATCGTCGTCTATTTTCTTTTGAATTTCTTTCATAAGATCAATATCAGCGTCAGAGATGTTCACTCCCGAAATGAAGATGAATGCCGCCTTCCCTTCCATGGTGGAATTGATCCCCACCTGATTGGGCATGCAATTGCATAGTCATTAAATAATAATGCAGAAAATTACATAAATAATATTGGTTTCAGACTAATATATATTGTAATATCACACTTGACTATACTTAAAAAAAAAGTTCTCTAGATAAAGTTAAAAGGCTAATATATACGTATATGTGTATGTATTTGTTGACGACAAAAATACATAAACACCGTCATGAGCATTGACCTGCTCCTCAAATGCCTGGCAACAATAGATATATATCTCTAGATTATTCTAGACTTGACTCTATTTTTTCCTTTTATTTTTTTTTTCCTTCTTTCAGTAAATGATGAGAGGACTGGACACATGAGCAATATTTTTCGTTCATCATATCCGGAGCAAAGAATGGAACCAATTGAAAGTTGAAACATGTGCTTGTACGCTAGGTAGCTAGCAAGGTAATCAAGAACGTACGTACCCATTTGTTAGTGCCCGGAGGACTGTGATGGAAATTTGGATTAACAGTATTGGGTTTACACATGGCCAATATAACCTCCGCTGTATTTCTAGGAGCCGCAGATACTACCATCAGATCCCAATAGAGTTTGGCTTGCTCTGTAATCAATAAATATACTTTTTTTAAGGGTTAATACATAAGCTCTATACACACACACACACATATATATGTACCTATACAAACGAAACTGACAGCTGCACCTATTTGATAGTTGTAATTAAAATTCTATTTATAATCCTGTAATCAATAACAATATGTGATGTAGGATAATTTCTATTAGAGATGTCAATCAGGCCGGCTCGATCCGGTTTGACTCAATTATTTTCAGCCCATTAGTGTTTCGTGTCAGTCCATTTAATAATTGTGTTATGTCATGTCGTGCGGTACTCATAAAAAATTTACAGTGTCAAGCCCGGCTCACGGCCCGTTTATAAACTTGTCGTGCTCTTAACGTGCATCGTGCCTTAATTGTGCCTAACAACAAAAATTTTAAATAAATATGAAAAGTAAGTTTTAAATACCGTAGAAAAAATTGATTTCTAACAAAATTAAAGTGCATGGAACTACAATATTGAAAACCTTATTAAGTAAAAACTCAAAAGAGATGAATTCTTCCTAATAAAATAAAAAAATCATAAGTCTTGCATGAAAATTATTAAAAATATCATAAAAAAAAGTAATATTATTTTGTCATTTTCGTGCCCCTTATTGTGTCCATGCCCATATTCGTTCCGTGCTCTTAACATGCCCATGCTCTTAATGTGCTTTGTGCCTAAAAATCGCGTCAAGCACGGCCCATTTAAGTAAACGTGCGGCTTGGGCCCATGTAATGCTATGCCATGCCATACTCGTGCCGGCCCACTAAACCCGGCCCATTTTGACATTTCTAATTTCTATATGTATACGATCATAAATTACTTAGCTGCTAATCATTAGGGATGATAACGGGGCGGGGCGGGGGTGGATATGCTTCCCTCATCCCCCATACCCACTCTTCTTTTATCTCACATACCTGTCTAATTTAATGCGGGTGCGGGGGCATGTAATCCTCATTGGGGCACTAAATACTCCACCCATTTTTCAATTAAGAATTAAAAAGAAAAACTTAAAACATATTTTATAAATTTTTTATAAAATTTTGCAACATAATCACAAATGTAATTAAAATCTTAAAAACAAATTCAATCTTCAAGAATCTTAAAACTAAATTCATAAAGTAAACTAAAATATTAGCCACTAAAAATTTAAATTTTTATATATAAATACATATTAAATATATATATATTTTATAAGGGTAAATATAAGTGGGACATGTACGAATATAGGGGATCTTCCCTCACCCTTTCCCGCACCTATGTGGAGGTTAATTTTAACCATCATATCCGTCCCCATATTCATATAGTATTTTCATACACGTCTCATTAAAGACAGGTACTTACGGGTACCCTCACATGTGCATAAAAATGACATCTCTACTAACCATTGAGAGCGTTTAACTTTTTCGTGAGACCATCCAAGATGCTGTGCATCTTTTTAGTATAATTCTCCAAGTGATCCTGTAGCTTGTTGTCCCTGCGGATAATGGAAATAAAGTGCAACTGTAATAATTAAATGGCTATAGATAAATTTTTCTTTATAAAAAAAAAAAAAAAAAAAACATGTCTTCGACTTGAAATAAGAAAGTTGTCAACTTTTAAAAAAGAAAAAGATATTTGGAGATGAGAGTAATAAAATTAGTTTACTTTTAGAGAAAAAGAAAAAAAATTTTGAAAATTCCGTCTGAAGTTGATGCCACAAGTGGGCCCTAAGAGTGTGTTTGATATGAGAGAAAACTTAAATGAAAGAGAGGGGTGAAGGGATTAACTGACAGATTTTAACTTTTATGATTGTTGGATAGGAAAGAAAAGATGAAGAAAGAGATTAGGGGAGGGATTCCAAATTCTTGAAAATACCCTAATTTAATTATTAAAAAAAAATCAGATTTCTCTCCTAAATTCGAAAGATTATTGAAATAATTACATAGCAAACAACATAACATAAGAGAAATGATATCTCACTTTCCTCAATTTCCCTCACCTAATGTACGTACCATTCACTCATTTTTATTTTATTTCCTTCTACAAAACATATCTAAGAGCCTGTTTGACCTATGATAGTTTATTTCTAATTCGAATTGAGAATTTAAAAATAAAAAATAAAAAAATAAGAGTGAAAAGTCCAACTTACACATCCGATGTGAGAAGAGTCATCCTAGTTGCGCAAGCCACAATGGCCATAGTAACCCAATAAGAATGCACAACTAATGCCTTTCGCGATTCTTGTGATGAGTGACCTTTTTTATCGTAAACAGAAGCGAGCTTCTCCAGTTTAACGACAGATTCCGTCACTTGCAGTGTGGTGTTTACACATTTTCTTAAAATCTCAAGTTCATCCCCTACTCGCTTCCGGAATTTCTCAACATCATCATCATCTGAAGAAGAAGAACTTGTAGTAAAGACAAGCACGTTTTTGACAATTATTGCCAATGATTGAGAAGCTTCTTCTTGATGATTAGCCGAACAAGAACAACATTGGTGATGAATTTCGGAAAGAGGACGGCTCAAGTCCCTGAATTCCACGGCCAAAGCTAACAGCGCCAACACAGCCTTCGCTTCCCATGAATAATTTTGTAGTTTCTTGATTATTCGCATTGTTGTTCTATGTGAAGCTTCCGGCCCAGTTTGATTCTTGATTGATGTCAGCTGATCATGAATTTCAATTTTTTGTCATTAGTGAAATTATATACATATATATATATACACACACACACTCTTAATGAGAGCGCTACTTCTAAGGGGAGAGTTTATGCTCTATCTTATAAATATGCTTTCCGACTAACATTTAGGACCTTATTTGGCTTCTGCTTTTTTTTTTTTTTTTTTGGTCTTTATCTTGTATTTCTTTTTCCCGGTTACAGACGTTCTTGTAATTTCATTTTCTTTTATTTTATAATATGATGAGATGGAAAAATGATAGGGTGTTAAGGAGACGACGACTTAATTAGGATATCTAAGTACACCTACTTAATTTTGTCCTCACTCATTTATTAAATAATTTAGAGAGATTACGTATGATAATTTATCCGAATTTTTTAATTATTTGATGTTGAATAATAAGTCTCGACATAATTTTAAACCGAAGTCATTCTTACGTGTGATTAGAGAAATATGGATGTTAAATTTTAAAAAATATAAGAGTTTATGAGAAAACAGTAAAAGTAGAAGATAATTTTAGTCAATTTTATAAAAGAATTAAAATCAAACAACTAAAACAAATTAGAAAACTAATTGAGATTATCTATGAGAAGGAAAAAATAAATTCGATCGTAGGAGTATAGTTGAGAAAACTATTTAATAGAGCATTATTCTTCACAAATAATGTTTTGAAGGACTGTTAAAAAGAATTAAGAGGGGAAATAGTTGCGTAAAACTTATATCCTGAGGAACAAAATAACATGAAAAATATCTTATTAATATACGTTTAAGAAAATAAGAGTTTAAAGGGGAAAACTAAAAATAAAAATAACTGAAAAGATTAATAAATAAAAAAGAAGCAAAAACAAGAAAAAGAAGCAAAAGTTATGCATCCGGTACCAAAAAAAAAAAAAAAAAAAAAAGCAAAAGTTGAGAGAGAGAGAGAGAAATAAAAGAAAAACTATGCAGGATTGAAGTAATTGACAGGGGAAGACAAAGATGAGAATAATAAAGTTAACAAAATAACACCCTGACTTGATAGGAGATTAAAAAGTGATTAAAAAGTGAGAAAACGACAAAATAAATTACCATTAATTTTGAGCAATAAAATTGTGAGAGGAGCTACAATAAAAATCTCCATTCTATATATGCTACTATAGAATTTTAAACAATAGTCGAGCCAAAGCGCTATACAATAGTACAACACACAAAACAATAAGACAAACAAAAACGCCCTATAAAAAACGAAGGGCTACCACGTGCGAAAGCACATGAAATACACACAATATTAATACTAAACTAGAAAAGGATAATTTTATAAATTTGGCTTTTATTAGTTCATATTTTCTTTCTTAATTTTTACTTAGCATAGGCTTCGATCGTCAGTTGGAGTTAAAATTTTTAAGTTGAAGTTGGTTGCTTTTTAAAAAACTAGTAATAATTTGTGTTGACTTTTAAAAAAAGATAAAAATCTAGTTGAAAAAGTACATTTTAGTTAGAGTTGAGAGTTGAACTCAAACACCAAATAAACCCTTTGGTTTCGTTTGGCATTTAAGTTTAATTCTAATTAAACTGTATTTTGTCATCTCAATGTTTATCTTTTTCTAAAAAGTTAATAAAAATTATAACTAGTTTTTGAAAAGTCAACTAACTCTAACTTAAAAATTTCATCTTCAACTAGCAAACCAAACACAAGGTTAATGTTGAAAACTACAAAGACATTTCAATTCATCCCTGCTACACCTTTTTTCTATTTCTTTTTTCTTTTTTAATGAAAAACAGGGCAAAAAGAACACTTAAATAGTTTCTGAAAAGAATTTCATGTAGTCAAAGAACATTAAAATCCTAAAGCAAAACTTTTCTTCTTCTTCTTTTTTTTTTTAATAGAAAAAATTCCTAGATTTGCATATTCGCTGCTCACAAAGATGCTAAATACCATTTCGAAATAGTATCCATTAAAAACATGATCTTCTTCCCAGAAGTAATCTTTGGATAATGAAAAAAGAACATAATAAAACGGCACAAAAATTAGTTCAGTTTAAGTGAGAAATAATTAAGCACCTCGCATGCAATCTGCTTAAGCACAGGCAAAGGCAAGTTGAAATTGGTGTTGGTAGGCACACGTGTCTTCTCTTTTGCTGGCTTCTTATCCTGCAATATTCATTAATCACAATTAATGACATATCTTTGTATATAAATAGATATGAATATATATATATATATATATGCATATATGGTTGTGCCAACGGGCTGGCTTAATATAGGTTAATGAAGAGCGTTCCCCCCCCCCCCCCCCCCCCCTCTTCCCCTAAAGAATATGTTTTTACGTGCTTAATTACCTTTAAAAAAATATATCGTATAAAGTAACATATTATTCATTAAGAAAATGCTTTTATGTGAGATCTGTACGGAAATACATATACAGACAATCAGTTAATGTCAAGAATTGAAACACCAAACATATGTGTATATGAGAGAAATTAAGTCAAAGATATTTAATACCTCATTAATTTCCTCATCAAGAACTTGGGATGAATGCTCAAGGATGTTCTTAACAACAAGGAAAAGGTGAACGCAGTTGAAAGTTTCAACGGCATCATCGACATCATGAGTTGTACTACAAATTATGTCGACGATTTTCTTGTCGTCGGACACATCAAACGGGTTGAATTCGTCACCCTCATGAGATTCTTGCACAACAATATATGTTCTCTCCCAGTTGGAGGCCATTTCTTGTTGGGCAAGACTGGTGTCCATGAGTGAGAATAGCTCTAATGAGGTAGTTCTTAATTGAGTGTTTTGAAAGAAGGCGTTGATGGAATGGCTACTGAGGATTGAAGAATTTATAGAGAGAGAGGGGGGGGGGGGGGGGGGGGGGGGGGGGGGGTTGGGTTTGTGGTGAGGTTTAAAAACTCTTTCTTTGCAATTTCTATGAATTCAGACTTTTAAGAAATTTGGTATCCATTTTAAAAAGCCATAAGTCAAGTAGCTAGTTTGAAACTGTAATATATATATATATATATATATATTATTGTTCTATTTTTATGATATGTTACTTGGATTTCTTTTCACTCTTAACATGTGCCTACAAGATATTGCTCTGTTTTGAGTTATCAATTTTGTATTGGATGAGTTATCTTATTTTTAGTTAACAAATTTGGTTACGTGACTCAGTGCCGAATGAAATTTGTAGTAGGAACACGTACTAAATATTTTTATTGCTAGTTGCATCCCCACTTCCTTTAATGAGAGAAAAAGAAAGAAAAGAACCAATTAGCTTGCAAAGTCATCGAATTTGGTAGCTCAAATGCAACAATCATTGAAGCAGACAAAATGTTAGATTGCAAGAGAATTGAATAACAACAATAAGAAAAATTAGGAAAAGCTACTATATGAATCAAGAAAAAATTATCTTTTAAGGAATATGACATCTATTATTAATGACAAAATAAAGAATAAACGAGCATAAAATTGACTTAAAATCACTATGTAATAATAAATGTACTATTTTTTTGTTGATAATTTTCTAGTGTCAGGATTGGCTAAGGACCGGGGTCGAGAATGGGGTCAACCCCAACATAGACCTGAAGTCCCCAACCTTAATCATGGACTGACTAACCCCATCCGACCCTACATGCTCTCAATCAGACCCTAACCTCTATCCCGTCCTTGATCTAACCCCAATCTTGGTCCCATACTGACCGACCTTGTCCTTGGTTCGGCACGGTCATGTTCTAAATCCAACCTCAACATCGTCCTAGGTTTCGGGGTTGACCTTGACCCCAACCCTGACCCTGACCTTGTGACCAGTCTAATCTCAATCCCGTCTCCTAGCCAACCGAAGCCAACCATGTTCCCGACATGACCCCGTCCTCAATCCCGTCCTTAAATTTGGCCTTTGAATCGTATTCTTTGTTTTGTTTTTGTTTTTGTTTTTGTTTTTTTTTTTTTAAACTTGAAAAAAGATTGAGTCCTTGTTTTATATATAATTTTTCTTTGTCATTACCAACAAGACAATATAAAAACTAGTAGCATATAGAAAGACTTAAATTTGGCCGTCGAATCGAAGTCTTTGTTTTTTTACTTATAAAAAGATCGAGTCTTTGTTTAATGTTTTTTTAGCCAACATTACCACGCGTTTAATTGGCTAAATTAAAAATATATGTGTCGTGTGTGTGTGTTTGTATAGAAAGACTGATGTATAGACCAGAAGAACGTGACGGATTGGCTAGCCTAAAGTTGCTTTAAAGAATCGAATTCTTAAAATTGATCTCTTATCATGGTTGTCGGCTTTTCGTTTTTAAAATCGTTTGGTGGATTACGTTAGTAAGAGTTATTAATTTTTTAGTTCTTTATTTCCTGATCTTTTTTTGAAAACTAGATAAACTTTTTGCTTAAAATTCTTCAAAGTAATCATTGTTTATGTATTAATGATTGAACAAGGAAAATTCTTTAAATTTAGTAAAACACAATTAATTTTCCCGCTGAATAAAAAGTCTGTTTTTATTATCTATTTGTTTTTCGGTCGCTATCCCTTGCAATGTTGGTGGATTTTTTTTTTTTTTTTTTTTTGAAAGTAAAGAGAAGGGAGGACTGATATTAGATTAATGTCGCAAAAAAGGAAAAAATAAATAAATAAATAAACAAGAGATTACAATCAGAATGGAAAATCCCTAGCTCTCATATTAAAAACCACTTAATTAACAAAAAAGCTGATGCGAGAAGGTTAAATAGTCAATTTCTTATAAAACTAATTAAAACCTTTCTAATAAAACAAAAGGGAAAAATAGAATAAGCGAAAGGACCTTTCTAGCCAGATTCCATTCAATATTGCATTTTGGTTGAAAAAAGTCAAAATAGTTCTGCTAGTATTACTGGCGATCTTTTGATCTAGTTGATTCAAATGCGATAGGGAAAATTAGTATTAGATAAGCTGGTTGGAGGGTATCAATCTATTCAAATGCGATCTTATTAAATAAATTTACAGTGGGGAAATTTGTACAAGATAAGCTGGTTGGAGGGTATAAATCTATTGATGTGTTCTAGTCAGATCTGATATCGGTAATTCTTTCTCATCTTTTATTTATTTACAATTATAGTTGAATTATAATTTCTGTCTTAACTCTTAGATTTGAACTCTCTTAAAAAAAATAAAAAACAAAAATAAAAAATAAAAATCAAACCAAACCAAACCAAACCAAATAAATTCAACTACAATAATGTTAACATAAGAAAGCTACAGAAATCGATGTTATTTGTACAAGTAGTGACAGTGAAGGCATCAAGATCAATCGAACAAAGATGCCTAGTGTATAGACCATAAGAAAGTGACGGATTGGCTAGCCTAAAGTTGCTTTAAAAGAATCGAATTCTTAAAATTGATCTATAATCATGGTTGTTAGCTTTTAGTTTTTAAAATCGTTTGGTGGATTACGTTAGTAAGCATTATTAATTTTTTAGTTTTTTTCTTGATCTTTTTTTTTTTTTTTTCCAAAACTAGAAAAACTTTTTGCTTAAAATTCTTCAAATTAATCGTTGTTTATGTATTAACGATTGGACAAGGAGAATTCTTTAAATTTAGTAAAACACAATTAATTTTCCCGCTGAATAAAAAAGTCTTTGTTTTTATTATCTATTTGTTTTTCTGTCGTTATCCCTTGCCATGTTGATGGATTTTTTTTTTTATTTTTTTTATTTTTTAGTGAAGAGATTGGGCTAGGTAGCTCATAGCAGCCCTGGAGGTCAAAATGCAATAGGGAATCGAAGCAGACAAAATGTTAGCCAGCAAGAGAATTAAATAATAACAATAAGAATTAAACTAAAAGTAGGCGATTTGTTTGTATCGTATCATTACTATAAAAATCAAGAAAAATTATCTTTTAGGGAATATGACATCAATTATTAATAAGAGAACAAAGAACTAGCTAACAAGCATGTAATTGATTCCAGAAAAAAAAAAAAAAAACACATAATTGATTTAAAACCCCTAGGAGTGAGTTTTAGATCGAAATCAACTTTTTTTTTCTTTTTTCTTTTTAACCATCCCTTATCTAATTCAATTATGAAAAAATTCTTTTAAATTCAACCAATCCAATCAAATTTATTTTACCATCCAATCTGATTCAATCCAAAATCCATTGGATTGGATGATTGCATTATACTTATGTTTAATAAAAACTTATTAAACGTACTAAAAAAGACTAATCTATTTGTAAATATGAATTTACTTCTCCGTCGTCCATTCATTTCATAACAAGATACCAAGTCATCCAAAATAGCAAATACTACATGAAGTAAAAACTTTGAGTTAATTAAATTTTTTTTTTTTGGAAAATGGGTTTTGATTCTTTTCAATTTTAAGAGAATATAAGGTAATAGTTTTTTTTTTTTTTTTTTTTTTTTAAGAAAATTAGGTGAAGAGCCATGATTTAAGTGCCTTCTAATAATCTTGCTCACGCTAACATTAAAATTGATAATTTGGTGTTATGAAATGATAAAATTATTAACTTTAATATTATGGTGAGCATAAATATAAGGAATTGTCAAATTTATGACATTCTTACATATAATCCTTTTTCTTAAAGGCCCAAAAAAGGGGTTAAGCAGAGAAAGGCAACAAATTGGATAATATATTATATTATGTACAATATAAAATTTAAGTATACGGATTGGATTTATTGGATTTTCAAAATTTAAATCCAATATCCAATAGATTTGGATGAATCGAATTATCATCCAAGTTCAATCAAATAGTATTTGGATATCCAAATTTTTTGGATGGATTGGATTGATTCTATTGGATGCATTGAATGATTGGATCTTGTACCTACCCCTAAAAACCACTATGTGACAATAAGTGTACTCTATTTTTGTTGATATTCAAGGTTGGCCACGGACCAGGACGAGAACGGGGCCGACCCTAACACCAAACTTATGTCCTCGACCTCAGTCATTGACTGATCAACCCCATTCGACCTTACTCCCAATTAGACCCCTACCTTGACCCCGACCTTGGTCTAACCCTAACCTTTGGTCCTGAATCGACTAAACTTGTCCTCGGTTCAATACCGATCATGTTCTAATCTAACCCCACCCTTGTCCCAGGCTAACCTTAACCCCAACCTCGACCCTTACCTTGTTACCAGTCCGATCACGACCCCATCTCCTAGCCGACTGACCCCAATTCCATATAAATGGTCAAACAATACAACAAAAAGACTAGAAGCATATATAAAGATTTAATTTGGCGGTGATCGAAGACTTTGTTTTTTTACTTAAAAAAAGATCAAGTCTTTGTTTTATATTTTTTTATGGGTCATAATTGCCACGCGTTTAAACTAGTAGTATATAGAAAGACTTAAATTGGCCGTTGAATCGAAGTCTTTGTTTTTTTTTTTACCTTATAGATATATCCAGTCTTTGTTTTATATATATATACATATATATTTCCCGGGTCATTACCACGCGTTTAATTGACTAAATTAAAAATATATGTGTCATGTGTGCGTGTGTGTGTGTGTATTAGCAACAGCTGACACTAGAAAGTTAAACTGACAATTTCTAATAAAACTCATTAAAACCTTACTAATAAAACACACAGAAAAATCTAACAACCGAAAAAACCTTACTAGCTAGTTTCCATGCAAAACTGAATTTTGGTTAAAAAAAAAAAAAAAAAATCAAAACAGTTACACTTGTACTAAAGCTAATAGCGATCTTTTAATCTTGTTGATTCAAATCTGACGAGGAAAATTAGTGCGAGATAATTGTTTTTAGAAAAATAAATATATTGTTGATTGTTGATTCAACAATCTATTCCAGCCCAGACCAGCCCAGCGTCCAGCCCCAGCTGTTCCCTCCATGTGCGCCAGATCAGGCCCGCGAATCTGCAGCCAGCATGATCCCAGGCCCGTGTTCTCAGCCAAGCTGCCAGATCCAGACCACTCCAAGCCCGCTTGAGTTTCGGGCCGAATCCTCAGCCTAGCCCGCCAGAAATTTCCTGCAGCTTGGCAGCATAATTCCTGGGCCGAAACTCAAGCTCGCAAATCACGGGCCTTGCATCCAGCTTCCCCGATCTCAGCCCCAGCTGGTTTACCGCGAGTTTCCGGCTGATTTACCAGCCTGGGTAGTGGATTTGTTGTGCCAAAAATCCTCTCTAGCGGCTATTAATGAGGGTTCCTTAAGAGGGCGAGGGTGTTGTTTTTCCAACCAATTTTTGGTGGAGTTTAGAGCCAATATATAATCATATTTTTTTTTTAATTTTTTCTTCTCCTATTTTCTTTAGAGTTTTTGAGACAATGTTGAGCATGTTAGGCTAATTTCTCTTGGTGAAGCCAGAGATGAACTCATGTGTTGAGTATTCCAATTGGGGATTTGTTTGTTTGGTTTTATAATGCATATATATCTGAGTGAATTATTCTTCTTCATTTTCTAATTTTCTTTGAATGCAAAATATTATATGCTAAGTTTTTATATAGATTCAGTCATTCTTTTTTTATATAAATTTTGTCATGTAATGTTTTGTAACTAGAATTATTTTATAAGTTGATCTTTTACTGCAATATTATCAATTTGATATATTGTCGATTTTAGATAATCTAAATTAATAATCTTTTTGGTCTTAACGTAATAAGTTTAATTCATTTGAATACTTTTGTTGAGTCAAAACTAATTAAAATTGGAAAACAATACACTTGAGGGATTCTTGATGCTTTGTCAACTTTAGATTATTGAATTTTCTTCATTTTTTAATTTTTGCCTTTAAATTTGTTTTAAAATCACAAAAATACTTCTTCTTCTTCTTCTTCTTTCTTTGATTACTTATTTCTCTAATGCTTTTGTTCCGCTAATTTCTTCTTGTTTATTTTTATCACCTTCTCGTGGGATCGACCGTCCTAATTGTGCTACAATCGACCGCTTGTTTTTGTACACATTTGGGCGTAATCAGTAGACATAACAGATCTGAAACCTAACTCAAACATAAAGGTATATAGTTCAAATATCTTTTTAAGTTCAAAAATAAATAACTAAATAAATAAATAGACAAATAGCATATATTGACTCTAATTTAAATCTATAACATAATGTTTAAAGATTAGTAAATAGCATAATCATATTAATTATATAAGAAATACTAAAATTACCCCCTATAACTCCACTCCTCTCTCTCAGTCTTCTCTCCTTACTGTGACTCTCTCTCCTCGACATCGCCGCCGCCGGCATTGTCAAACTAGTGTTGGCAAGCTAAACCTGATGATGACCAGTGAAGATTGGCCTTGCAATCTTTGCCATGGTGGCCTCGCAAACTTTTCCATAGAGGTCGCCTTCTCTTTAAAAGTCATTGAATTGTAAAGAAAATGTCTATTATTATATACCTATAAATATGTTATTGAGTGGAAAATCTCAAGATTTACTAGAAAATTTAAGATTTGACCCGTAAATCATACTACAATTTATCATCTTTTAAAAAATTTACTATAATATTTAAAAGTATTTATAAAATATGTTATATGCTATAATTTTTTTATAAATAAATAAATAAATAAAACTTCTTATATGTATCTCAGAAACCCGCTTTCTCCTCAACGGCGATCATTTTTTTTCTTTCAAAAGAGAATCTTCCAATAAAATCTTTAGTCAGACAATAAGTCACGAAAAGGATCGATCAGGTAAATTTCTTTAGAATCGAACCTTCTTGATCTTCACGGAAAATATTAATTAATATTATCATGTCCTGCATAATGTAATTTCTATTAGTAGACTATGGATCTAATCTTATATTATATTATCATAAGAAGTAAGACATAAAATTTTGTCTATATATTTATATATATATATATATTTGTTTTTCAATCAAGAAAAAAATAATATAGCACCATAATTTCACTTTATTGGTCAATAAAATATCTGTTCTGAAGTATAAAAAAAAGCTTTGTGTGTGTGCATATATATATATATATATATATTTAACTAATAGGTCTAAATTATTTGATGAGCAACACGGAATACACGTGAAAAGATTCGGTGCATATATATATATATATATATATATATATATTAATTTTCAGCTTTGTCAGGTTATGTTGGACAAAACTATTTTGAGGAGTCATTTTGAAGTCTAAATTTGAATATGACTCATTTTATAAAAGTAATGGATCTTGGTGGATATACGTTCTTTGTCGCAAGGAGATCAAAATTATATATTTATACACTTAAAATGATAATCAGGTGAATGAGAAATTGATGCTCTAAGTGTGCCTATTGGTATTGGAATTTGTTGGAAAAATTGCCAAGAATATGGAATCCCACATTGCTTAGGCATAGAAGCTTGATAGACATCATAAGTGATTGCACTTGTGGTCTTAGGCAAGTTGGTGTTTTGAAGATAAATAGTTGTAGAATATAAATGAATTGCAATTTTTACATTAATCCGAATTTAAAACCTCTTAATTTTGGTTTTGTAACACCTCCTTTTCCTCTTGAAGTCTATAAAAGGAGGCATCCACAAGCATGATTGATATACACTTGAACACACAACACTAAGTTCTTGTTCTCTCTTATTTTTCCTTTGTTCTTGGGCATTTTTCTCTGTTAGTCGGTTTTGTTGTTTTCAGTGGTAGAGAGAAGGCTTTGGTTTTAAGTTTGTTGGAAGCGGTTTTCGATCGTGCTAGACTAGAGTTATTCATCGTTATATCCTGGGTGACAGACACTCATTAAAACCTCATGCACTTCCAGAGGGGACGAATCTGTTTTAAGGAAAGCGTGTATTATATGTGCCTCGACGTTCTTCATTTTTATATTGTTATATTTGGGTTAAGGTTAAAATTCCAGTTGAAGTAATTTTTGTTTCCGTATAATATATTTTTTTTCATCTATTAAAATTGTTTATTGTTTATGCTCCATATTTACTAACAGGTTATCTATCACTTTATTCTTTATCTTTATCGCGACCATCCTTTATCTTTTTTGAACAACACTGCTGTTTCTTAAAGTCTCTGTAGTGCATAGAAAACGTGTTCGGCGTTCGATGGGATAGAAGTTAGAACCTTGCTGGGAATAAACCATCAATTTTTGTTCCCTTTTATTTATTTATTTATAAATTAGTTGGAGATCGTGTGTGCTGCAGACAAATAATGTAAAACAAAAGCAAAAGAAAAAAAAATTGCCACGTTATGAGCTCTGGAAGCATCACATAAAACTCTCGTTGTGAACTGTGAACAAATGATACTGTAAAGTGTCATTCGCTCTTTTTATTATAGTAAAGACACAGATAATCTTTGTACTGTTCTCTTCATATAACAGAAGATACGCATCCTTATCTTTGTAAAAAAAAAAAAATTTATTGATTAAAGCTCATTGACGGGAACTTTATTTCAGATCAATTTAGATGTTCCCTTATTTATGTCTCCTTATGTAGCTCTCCAAAATTATTAAAATTCTTTAATCAATAAGTTTTTAGAAGCTATGGTTTGTCGTTTTAACATTATCAGCATAGTACAGTTGTAATAAACTATTAGCATTCGATACTTTGGCAGCTTTGCATATGAATGTTATGATCTGTTTAATAGAGCTTTCTAGAAGCTGTTTTGGGTTTTCTAAATCTAAAAATTCCTGCTAAAACTGTTTTGATAATCTATCAGAAAAGCTTTAACTCTCCAGACAATATATTTCAGTCAAAACCCCAAACCATAGCTTCTAAAAAATTGTTTCCCTTAAAAAAATGTATATTTTTAATGGACTTTAAAACTTATCAGAGTTTTAGTAAGACAATACAAACTTAATTCTAACAATTTATTTTTATTAGAAAATTTTAAGTCATGTTGATCTATTAAGCTCTTTTTAAATTATGATTCTAAACGGTTATTGAAAAACCATAGCTTTATTTCTCTTCTTTTGCTATTAAAAATAAAAGTAAATTTTTTTTTAAATAGACTCTTAATCCAATAGATAAATGAATACTTTAATGACTAATATGTGAAATATGATGGGGAAATAGGGTTTGGAGATCCTCATTATCCGGCTCTAATACCAAATATACAAACCCACATCCTAACCATAACTACGTACACCACCACAAGAGCGCCTCAATCCATCTCATAATAAAAAGATGGGTAAATTGCTTTTTTTTCCTTAATCATTTTATGAAGTTATGATTTGGTTCTCAATTTTTTTTTTTTTTTGGTTGCTAAAAGATCACTAAACTCTTTAAAGAGTACAAAATGGTCCTTTTTGTTAACAGACATTAAAAAATTAACAAAAAATATCACATTATTCATACATGATTTATTATTTAAGGGTAACTAAGGAAAATTCATATGGGTCAACTGACATGAAAGGATCAAATTGCACCCTTTTCAAAAGTTTAAAAATAAAACCAAGAAAACAATGAAAGAAGTAAAAAATAAAAAATAATTATTATTTAGGTAAATATTCCTTAACCTTCCAATTTATTTTTATCAATTCAATGCCATTTTTTTTTTTTGTAGTCTTTTTATTTTTATGATGTTATCGCTCTTATCCATATCTATTTTAAACCGTTCTTTTACTCATCCGTTTGATTTTCTTTATCTTGTTATTTTATCTGCCGTCAGTTTCGATATCGTTTTTCATAAGCATTTTCGTTTTGTTCAATATTTTATACTATCATCTAATGTTTATCCTTTCAACTATCGTTATCGTTATTTGCTAATAAAAAGACTATTTTCTCACAGTCACTTTTTTGTTCTCCAATTCTTGTCGTTTGTTGTTTACTTCTCAGATATTGTTTCTATTAAATTGATATCTTCTTTATTATTGCCATTATTGTCATTTTGCGTGTTATTGTCTTTTCTTGTTTTTGTTCTCATTAATTTCTTTATATGTTTTCTTTAAGTATAATAAAAACTAACCAGACATAGCAAACAGAACTTTGGCACTGCAACAATCCAACAGCGGCAGCAACTTTGCATTCCCTTCCTTTGTCTTGTCTTTCTCTTAATGCGGGTTTTAGGAATTCCCTATTCTTTCTTTCTTTTTTTTATTTTTTTTTTTTTTGGCTGCGAATTTGAACTTATAATAAGTTAGCAAATATTTGTCTTCATGCAATGGAGATAGATGGACCAACATTTTTTTCGAAAAATAAATAATAAGAAAGAATAACATGGATCAGGGAAAAATAAGATATCCTAACTAGGTTGGTATGGTCCTAACCTCACAACTCACAATAAGTTCTAACCTTGAATCTAATTTGTTTAAAAAGCAAATAAATAAAAAATATAAATAAAAATATAAAAAAGGAAAAAAGCCTAAAACCAAAAGCAAACAATTAGAATGGCAAAAGCAACCTAGGAGAAAAACCCTTTAGGAATTTCTCATTTTAAAACTTATAAGCGCTCCAAGATGGTAGGATGATGTTTTCTTAACTGGAATTTTCTCAACTTTTTCTTCCAAGAACGTAAATCAACGACAATTTTGGGCTTCTTTTGAATAGTTATACCATTATTGACCATGACTGGCACATCATCTTTTTTTAAGACTTCGACACTTAGAAGAGTCAAAACCCTTTTTTTTTTTTTCAAGAAAAAGAAGCATTTTATTCCATAATTAAGATATGAGATCTGACAAAACCCTCAAACCATTTGGGCAATTCATCTTTCTAAATAATGGACACATAATTAAAAAGTGCAAACCTAGCTAAGAAGTGGGCTATCAAATTCCCTTGTCGGAACTATTGCAAACATTGCCACTTCGCTATCTTAAGATGTTTCTTGCTTTTTGTCTAGATATTGTTTCGGATTGAATATTGATTGCTGGTGCCCACTATGCAATTTGAAAGACTGACAAAGGGTACTAAAATTGCGTTTATTATACTTACACGCTTTCTCTCTAATAAATTTTTTTTCATAAATGGCATATCTTTGGGAGATTAACGAAAGCTTTGCATTCCCTTTGAGTCTCTGGGTTTTATTCTCTTGTTCTAGGGTGTGAATGAAGGTTCTAGGATATAAACGGTGAGAGAACTTATATGAGTTTTTTGTACTTCGTTTTTTGCTAGCAAAAATTGTAACGACCCGTCTAGCACAGACCGTTACCGTAATTACATATATACATACATGCTGAATCTTGTTTTGCATACTTATTTATTTAACAAATATAGCGGAAATTTTTTTTTTTCTACTACTATGAGAGTACTGTTTGAAATAATTTAAACATAAAATATTAAACTTGGATTAGCAGAAGACGTAGCGGCTTATCCCTTGCTTCACAGTTGCCCCGCCAAGCTCCACCATCTTGTATCAAAAATCACCAGTAGGTTGTTTACCTACAGCATAGACATAATACGTGAGCTTTCGCTCAGCAAGTACAACTATATTATCTGCAGAACTTAGCATAGCATATCATAACATATACTAATCATGCATGGTGTAACGACCCGCCTAGCACGGACCGTTACCGTACATACATGCATACATAACTTGTTTTACATACTTACTTATTTAACAAATATAGTGGAAATTTTTTTTTTTTTTTTCCTACTACTGAAGTACTTGTTTGGAATAATATAAACATAAAATATTAAGCATAATTTTACGGAAGACGTAGCGGCTTATCCCTTCTTTCACAGTTGCCCCTGCCAACTCCACCATTTTGTATCAACAAGCGCCAGTAGGTTGCTTACCTACAGCATAGACATAAGGCGTGAGCTTTCGCTCAGCAAGTACAACTATTTAACCGCAACATAAATAACTATAAACTTAGCACAGCCTATCATAACACATTCTAATTATGCATAATTCAATTATGCTTTATTATGCTTATTTTATCATGCTCTCTTAACATACTTTCATTCCTTAACTTGCTTATGGGCCCCTTATCATGAGTGACCGTACCGGGCGCGCAACTATGGAGTGGTTGGGGCGGCCAATCCATTTCCAACTCAACCCACAGTTCTACCCGACCTTGGACGGGTCGGTACGTCACAGGCAAGCTCGCTTGCCATCATACTTATTTGTCATCTTGACCTTGTTCTTATTATTTGTGAACATACTTCATGATGTCACATGAATATAACTTGTAATCATATATTAATCATGCCATTTATTTGATATTTCACATCATAGCACATAACATACATTGCATCATGTTACAACCAAAAAGCCTATGCTGTAGGCGGAGTTGCACTTACCTTTCTTACTATGTCCCCTCCTTGATGCTGTTCTCTTACTGGACACAGCTGCAGGCCTTCTCCTGCTTGAATAGGGACATAGGTAAGAGTCCAATTCTCATTGTGCAGTGTTGGTGTCCTAACCAACATGCCTACGAATTTCTAGTTGTATGTCCCCGATGCTTGATATCTGATTTGGTCACAAAAGTTATCTTATTGTTTGGGAGTAATCATTCTTTGCTTATTTCTTAAGAGATTACATTGGATAATCCCTTAGGCTAAATCTTTGATAAATTGTTGGGTTTCTAAAAAAAACTTAGGCTTTGGGGCTAAGCCCAGCAACTCAGGTATTATTCTTGGTTATTGTCCGTTATCGGCTTGATTACAAATTTTATCTTAAGAAACTTTATTTCTTATCCTTTTTGCCATTTTGAAAAATTTAACTTTAATTCTCTTTAATATTTTTGTAACCACTTCAAATCTTCAAAACAAATCTTTATAAAGGTCATTTAAGATTGAAAACTGCCTTTGGGACAGTTTTAAGCAAAAATACAGTTTTTTCGAAAACTGTTTGTAAAACTCATGTGCAGGAATTTTCGGTTCCCTGCACACTCTTCATAAAACAATACCAGTTTATAAATCAATTTGGAATTTGAAAAACTTGTCTCACGAAAGTTGTAGCTCTCGAAAAATGCTAAAACTTTCGTGTTTTACAAAAAATCCAGTTCTGCTTATATTCGCGTCAGTTTTTGTTTGAAACTGGCTGATCCTGAAAACTAGGTCTGGGTAGATCAGCCACGGATTTTTGTAAAAACGGAGACCATTGGAGTCTCATTTTTGGATTCTGCCTGCGTTGTCTTCTAGGAAAAATCGTTCCGAGCAACTTTCGTGTTTTACAAATTACCCAATTCATCCTCTAAGGGCCTCTTATTTTTACTTTCCCGAAACTGACCAGTTTCGAATCCGAATTGGCAGTTTTGGTTGTTAAGTCCGGTTTACGTCCTATTTCGTGAAATCTACCTCGACCGATCACTTCGGGAGCCTATATGGCAAACACACAGCGCTCCTAACGTTCCACATGAACCCATAAACTGTCCAATTGGATCCATGCAAACCAATTCCAAAAGCTCAAAGCCTAGGTTTGCATTGACCCTAACTTTTTGCATACATCACATACAAGCATCAAACTTTGCTCCCTAAACTAGCATGCTTCAAGCACTGCCTAAGGGCAGATTTTCTGACCAAACTAGGGGACATACAACCCTAAGCATAACTCATGAAAGTTCATCATAAATAAACACAAACAATGCAAGAATTTAAGCCATACACCCCTAGATCTACAAATCAAGCACATACCACCAAACTTAGGGCATAAAATAGAGATTGGACTTATGTCCTTACACCCAAATTGAACTACCTCTTATCTTTAAATTTGAACTCAAATGAGAGAGTTAGGGCTTATAGAGTTTTACCTTAGACCAAAGTCAAGTTTGGTCATAAAATTCCTTCCTTCCCCCTAGCTCCCTTGACTCACGGCCACACTACCAAATGGCACCCAAAAATTTTTTTGTTGGTTTCCTTGGTTGCTCCTCTCCAAGCCGAACTCTTCACCAAAGTTTGGCCCCAAAAATTTCAGCTTTCCTTTCTCCCTTACACACTCGGCCACACCCCTAAAAGACCTAAAAAAATTTCCAAATTTTTCTTGGCTTCCTCCTAGCTCAAATCCGAACCCTTAGGAACAAAAGCCCCAAGAAAATTTCTAATTTTCCTTCCTCTTTCTCTCTTCCTTGGCTGCTGATTTTCAAGAAGAAAATTGGCAAGAACCTCCCCAAATTTTTGAATAAAATGAATAGGCTCAATGGGTATTTATAGAGGTTGGAGAACTTTGCTTATTTGTGAAATTTACCCCAAAATTTTTGATATTTGGTTGATAGCCCCATGAGGTGGCCGGCCAAGGAGGCTTCTAGAGCCAAATAATACTTTCCCAATTTTTAGATAATCCAATAATGAAGTCATAAATCAAAAGGTGAGTGATGTAATCACCTTTAGGACTTGTTTGGCCTTTTTCTTGATAGGCAGTCCAAATTCTTGTTAACACAGATATTTTCAATACTGTTAACTTGTTAATAACAGTATTTTGTCACTAAACTGCAGTCCAAAATTTATCTGTGTAAAATTTGACTGTATAAAATTTTTCTTAAAATTTGAAGCTCTTTGACCCAAGATACCCTAATTTATGTGCTTGATTTTTCTAGGGTGATATTAAATCTTAATCTTATCATCTTGTCTGAAAAATGGTTTTTCGCAGTATATTTTCCATACTGCTCGTCCATAAAACAGTATCATCATATGGTTGACTTTTCTGGTCAACCCTTGACTTTTTGGGTCAACTTTGACTTTTTAGGTCAAACTTTGACCACCATGCAAGGTCATGCAAACGTGAAATTTTCTATCCCTTTTCTTAAAATGATACTTACTTAGTTAAGCAATCATTTTTAAGTCGCATAGTATCGTGAGATCTTATAATTTCAAATAAAAACCTTGTCTCAGGTTTTTCGTAAATACCTTTAGAACATAACTCAAGTTTCTTTACAAGAGAATGTAAGGTCGTAAAAATTTAGTTATTACAATCTACCCCCCTTAAAAATTTTCGTCCTCGAAAATTAGAATAAATCGGGGTAGTTCTTTCTCATCTCATCTTCCAATTCCCAGGTTGCTTCTTCAACCTTGTGGTTGCGCCATAATACTTTAACCAGGGGAATGGTTTTATTTCTTAGGACCTTCTCTTCTCGATCCAGAATTCGAACTGGCTTTTCTTCGTATGTCAAATCCGTTTGGACTTCCACTGGTTCTTGATTAAGCACATGCGACGGATCTGGTATATACTTTTTTAACATTGAAACATGGAATACATCATGCATCGCAGCTAATTCTGGTGGCAAAGCAAGCCTGTAAGCTACTTTCCCTATCCTTTCAAGGATTTCAAATGGTCCTGTATATCTTGGACTGAGCTTCCCCTTTTTGCCAAATCTCATTACTCCTTTCATAGGAGCAATCTTAATGAACACGGCATCTCCAACTTGGAATTCCAATGGCCTTCTACGTTTATCGGCATAACTTTTCTGTCTGCTGAAAGCTATGTCGAGTCTCTGCTTGATCTTCTTGATATCTTCAGAGGTCTTCTTGATGAAGTCTGTTGTTTGCAGCTGCTTCTGACCAACTTCTTGCCAGTGGATGGGGGATCGGCATTTCCTTCCATACAGGGCTTCAAATGGTGCCATACCAATCGAAGCGTGATAACTGTTGTTGTAAGAGAATTCGATCAATGGCAGCTTCTGATCCCAGTTCCCTTTGAAATCCAGAACACATGATCTCAGCATATCTTCCAATGTTTGGATTGTTCGTTCCGACTGGCCGTCAGTTTGGGGGTGAAAAGCTATACTAAACTTCAGTTTTGACCCCATAGCATTATGAACACTGGTCCAAAATCGAGAGGTGAAACGTCCGTCACGATCTGAAATAATGGATTTTGGTACTCCATGCAGCCTAACAATCTGCGATACGTAGACTTCGGCCAATTTTTCCACTGAAAAGGTGGCTTTAATTGCAATGAAGTGGGCTGATTTGGTCAATCTATCCACCACAACCCAAATTGTGTCATTTCCACTCACCGTCCTGGGTAATCCAACTACAAAATCCATAGTAGTTTGCTCTCATTTCCATTCAGGGAACTCTATTTTCTGTAATTCTCCTCCAGGATGTCGGTGTTCAGCCTTAACTTTCTGGCAAGTTAGACATTTTGACACGAATTCTGCTACTTCGTTCTTCATTTTTGGCCACCAAAAGTTCTCTCGTAGATCCTTGTACATTTTGGAAGCTCCTGGATGTACTGAGTATGGCGTCTTATGAGCCTCTGTCATGATCTGATTCTTCAGAAATTCAAAGTCGGGAACACAGATCCTTTCCTTGAAGTAGATAGTGCCATCGGCAGATGTCTTGAATTCCTTGTTCTTTCCGCTAAAAAGTTGTGCCTTAAGCAAAAATGAATTTTTTCCTTGATGCGCCTTAATGGATTCCAATAGATCGGACTGAAGAGTCAGAGAAGATAATTTTCCCGTGATCATTTCCAGGTTGAACTCAGAAATCTCCTTTTGTAGTGACTTTGGAAACGCTTCGATAGACATTAACATGCCCGAGGATTTCCTACTTAAAGCATCTGCTACCCTGTTTGCCTTTCCAGGGTGATAAAGAATCTCACAATCGTAATCCTTTACGAGTTCCAGCCATCTACGTTGTCTCATGTTGAGCTCCTTCTGAGTAAAAATATATTTGAGACTCTGGTGGTCAGTGTAGATTTCGCATTTGTTTCCATATAAATAATGTCTCCAGATCTTTAGTACGAAAACTACTGCTGTTAACTCCAGATCATGCGTAGGATAATTCCGTTCATGATTCTTCAATTGTCTTGACGCATAGGCTACCACCTTCCCATTTTGCATCAGGACAGCTCCTAATCCGTTCTTGGAAGCATCACTGTAAATTACAAAATTTCCCGCATCAACATCAGGGATAATTAACACGGGCGCATTTGTTAACTTTTTCTTGAGCTCTTGAAAATTCTCCTCGCATTTCTGAGTCCATTCATACTTTTTATCTTTTCAGGTAAGGGCTGTGAGTGGTGCAGCAATCTTGGAAAATCCCTCGACGAACCGTCGGTAGTATCCGGCTAACCCAAGAAAACTTCTTATTTCCGTAACGCTTTTGGGTACCAGCCATAAACTTACTGCTTCCACTTTCGAAGGATCTACAGAAATTCCTTCTTTCGACACAACATGTCCCAAGAAATGAACTTTCTCCAGCCAAAATTCACATTTTGAGAACTTAGCATAAAGCTGATTTCTCCTCAATGCTTCCATTACCATCCTAAGATGTTGTGCATGTTCCTCCTTGGATCTTGAATAAATCAAGATGTCGTCGATAAAAACGATGACGAATTTGTCCAGATATTCCTTGAATACTCGGTTCATAAGATCCATGAAGGCAGCTGGAGCGTTAGTTAATCCAAAGGGCATAACTAAGAACTCATAGTGCCCATATCTAGTACGAAAAGCTGTCTTGGAGATGTCCGCCTCCTTAATCATGAGTTGATGGTACCCTGATCGTAAATCGATTTTTGAGAACACAACGGCTCCTCGGAGTTGATCGAAAAGATCGTCAATCCTTGGAAGAGGATACTTATTCTTGTTCGTAATCTTGTTTAGTTCACGATAATCGATGCACATTCGAAATGATCCATCCTTCTTCTTGACGAACAAAACGGGTGCTCCCCATGGAGAATAACTTTGTCGGATGAATCCTTTGTCGAGCAGTTCTTATAACTGCACTTGAAGTTCTCTCAGCTCAGCTGGTGCCATACGATAAGGGGCTTTCGATATTGGTGCAGCTCCAGGTAGCAATTCAATCTCAAAAGAGATTTCTCTTTCTGGCGGAAGTCCCGGCAAATCCTTCGGAAAAATATCTACAAATTCCTTAATAACGGGAACATCTTCCGGTGTCCGCTCCATTTCTTGATCCTTGTCCACCATGTTAGCTAAATATCCTTGACAACCATTAGCTAACATTTTCCAAGCCCTGATTGCGGAAACGAATTGAGTTGTTGGGCCCCGAGACTGACCATAGAAGTTAAACTCTACTTCGCCGTAAGGGTTGAACGTCACGCACCTCTTTCGACAGTCAATCTTGGCGTTGTATTTACTCAAAAAGTCCATCCCTAAGATCACATCGAAATCCTGAAGCTTGATCGCGATGAGATCTACATATAATTCTCTGTCACAAATTCCTACGGATGTGTTTCGTATCCAAAAGTTGGACCACAAAATTTCTCCGGATGGCAGAGAGGTTTTAAAAGGTTGTTCTAGACTATCCACACCTCTTCCTATCTTCTGAGCAAATTCCAACGATATGAACGAGTGGGTGGCACCAGAATCAAATAGGACAATTGCATCATAGGTGGCAATAGAAATCTGACCTGTTACCACATGCGAAGTCCCAGCTTCTGCATCTCCCTTTGTATAGGCGTAGATTCTGGCTTGCGGTTCAGGAGCCTCTAATCTGCCTTGAGTGATCGAGGGTCCTTCGAGCTTTGCCTGGACTGCATGCAACTGGCTGTTGGGGTTCCGGCTTGGAGATGAAGGATTCTGGCCTTGGGTGTTCAAAGTACAATTCTTTGCAAAATGGCCCTCCTTGCCACAGAGGTAACAAGCATTTGATCCCATCCGGCATATTCCCGGGTGTTTTCTCCCGCATTTGGTACACACGGGGTAACTGTTGTTATTGCCCTCATTTCCACGAGCAATCTTTTTCTGAGGGTAGTTTCTTTGCTGACCCTGGCAAGAAGAGTTTTCCTTTCGTTTATTCCTTCCGAACTGCTTAGAGCCTTGAGCAAAATTGCGGAGTTGACCTTTTTGGTTCATTTCAAAATTCTGACGGGGTTGTGTCTGCTTCCCCACGGCCTTTTCTTCCTTCTTTGCCTTAAAGAACTGAGCCCGTTCTTCTTTGTCTCGGTTAATCCAATACTCTGCTCTTATGGCTCGACTAATACAATCAGATACCCGAGTAGGTGGACTATCACCAGCACTGACTTGCTTGGCGATATCTGATCGAAACATCTTCATCATCAATCTAACTTTTTCTGTTTCACCTGGCACCAATTCCGGGCATAACCAGGCTAACTGTTCAAACTTATTAATAGCCTCCATTACCGTCATCGTTCCTTGTCTCAAACTCGTAAATTCATCCTGCTGGGCTGCCAGAATTTCTCTGTTAAAGTACATCGTTCGAAACTCCGACACGAAATCTTGCCAGCTCATGGTCGTAACATCACGACGCATCTGGACAGTCCTCCACCAGTGTCTAGCGTCTTTCTTGAGAGCGAAGGAAGCACAGAGGACTTTTTCCTGCTCTGTCAGTCGCATAAAATCCAAAATAACTTGGATGTCAATCAACCAATTGTCAGCGGCAATCGGATCTGTGGGTCCCTCGAATTCCGGTGCTTTCATCCGTCTAAACCTTTCATAAAGCAAATCTTCCCGTACTGGACGTAAATTCACTTGTACTCCAACGGGTGCTATTGGAACCTCTGGCTGAACCTCTGGTTGAACATCAGGTACCGGAGGTACTACTGGAGGTACTCTGACATTTTGAAGGGGAACCTCGTTAGCCTAAGGTCTCTGATTGATCTGAGCTAACTGCTCCCGGAGTCTATTTGTCTCCTGCTGCTGTTCAAGTAACTGTCGTTGCAAATTTGCTACAACAGTTGCTAGATCCGGTGCAGGTGGATTCTGGTTCACAGGCATTGTTCTGCGAGGGCGTACCATCTTTTATTTCCTATTAAATCATGAGAAAAGATATTATCGAACTAGTAATATCCTTTCTTTCATCATACATCGTATCATAACATAATCATTCTCATCATATTCATATCGTAACATGGCTTACGTAATCATAACGTATCGTATCATAACATGATTTTCATGATAATATAACATGATATCTGAACTGTTTCTTGTATATTTACAATAAGTACATCATTCTTACAGTACTGTAAATACATATCTGTTTCGTAATATTTTTATATACATGGACAAAATAGTAAAGGGGAGTGTCTAACACTTCACCAATATACATAGTCAAAAAGAATGGCGATGGAAGTGACTACCACTTTCCATCAGTACATGCCTATCATCCAAAAAAATAAGCAAGTACATGTCGGTACTAAGGTCAAAATAAATGTACATGGACAATCAAAATAGCGATCTCTATCGTCATCTAGGCAGCTGCGTCGGAGTCGGTCTCTCAATCTCCGTCGTCGAAAAGAATCTCCTCTGGGTCGTCTGCAAGATCCTCCTGGTCCTCAAACCATCCTGCCTGCTCTAGTTCGGGCGTCGGCTCCATATCCTCGTCGTCGCCCTCCTCATCACTGGATATATCGATGACGATAGGATCTGCTGGTGGGTCTGCTGGTATATCCTCAATATCATCCTCCTCGTCGCTGGGGATATCTATGATAATGGGATCTGCTGGTGGATCTCCGGGTATGACCATAATATCGTCCTGCTCCTGGTCGCCGGCCTCAGGATCACCCTCAGCATCCTCCTGCTCCCCGGCCTCATGTGCTGGCACCTCCTGCTCTGGAACTGCAGGGATCGGCTCCTCTGGGGGTGCTGGTCCTACCTCGTATAATGGCTCCCCTATACCAGCGTCGTCTACGGGTGCCTGATGATCACCCTCAGCGGCCCCTGTCGGCTCGGTATCACCGCGTATCTCAGCCCGCAAAATATCCTCTATCATGTGCTCTACGGTCATCCTGGGTGTGGGAAAAGGAACATGCTGGCGAATACGGCTAGGTAAGCCGTTCTGCAAAATCGTCAACGCCTCCAATACTGTAATATCCAAAATTTTTACGAACTCATGATTTTCTTGTATATAAGAAATCTAAAGCTCGTATTATGTGTTTATGGGTAATTTTATGAAAATTATGAATATTAATACAAGATTCATGATTTTATCAGTATGAGGTTGAGTTCTTGGTAAATTAATTATGAGACTCCGTAACAGGCCTTTTTATGGAAAAAGGTATGACGGAATTTCGTAAACTCATGTTGGTCAAAGTTTGATCAAAAAGTCAAAAGTTGACCAGAATAGTCAGAGGTTGACTAGAGTAAGACGGTACTGTGTTATGATAAGCAGTATGGAAAAATATTGCAAAAACCGTCTTCATGATAGAGATAGCATGATTAGGTTTTACAAACCACCTTAGGAAATCAAGCACCCGAGTAGGAATTAGAGACGAAAAAGGGCTCAGGAAAATAAGAAAAATTTTGTACTGTCTGTTTTCTTTTCAACAAATAAATTTTAGTTAAATAAATACTGTGTTTGAGTGAACACAGTATTAGAAATATCTGTATTGGCTTATAATGGATTTCTTGTTGGAGGAAGTAGCCAAACAAGGCATAAGGTGAATGACATCACCTTATCCTTAATTATGACATCATCATTAAGATAAGATAAGATTAGCTTAGGAAATTCAAAACTTGGTCACCAAGTTCTCCTCTAATGGGCAGCCACATGGGGGGTTTTTGTGCAATTTTTTGTGCAATTAGTTTTGCACCAAGGACTTAAGAGCAAAGGAGAATCAAATATTTGCAAAAAAAGCCCAAAATTCCACCTATAAATAGGCTGCCATAGGGGGCGGTTTTGGCTTCAAAAAAATTCTGAAAAATAGCCAAACTCTTGCCATTTTATCCCTCAAAAATCCGGACTTCTAAGTGTGAGCAAGAACGGAAGAAAATTTTGCAAAACCGAGAGCAATCGGAGGGTAGGGTAGTCGGATTTCTAGTGAGAAACCAACAAAGTTTTGAAAAAAATTTTGAGACCCATTTTGACCATTAGGGCCGGTTCTAGGAGCAGCCAAAGGGAAAGGAGAAAAATCCCAAAAGCCAAGCCAAAACTCTTGATTCAAATCAAGGTAATCTCTTTAGACTTTAAACTTCTCAATTTAAGTTGCAATTGAGAGATTTAAATGTATTTTCCAAGGGTTTGTAAGAGCGTAAGCTCGATTTAAGTTTTTGCCTAAGTTGGATTTAGGGTTGTGCTTGATTTAGATTAAGGGTGGTTTGATTTATGAGTTTAAATTATGAGCTTGCATGGTTTTATGCTTATGCTTGATTGATTTTGTTGAATCGCATGTTAGGGTTCGATAAGTTGTATGTCCCCAATTATGTTTAAGAATGATGGTTTGGAACGTTAGAAACCGCTGCTTGTGTGTATTAGAGCTCCCGCGGTGGCTGGTTGAGCTAGGTTCCACGTCTAGGACGTAAAACGAACCCTAAACCGAAAACTGCCATTTTCGGGTAAAACCTGACCAGTTTCGGGAAAAGTGAAATTTGAGGCCTTTAGAGGCCGAATTTGGAAAAACTTAAAATACGAAAGTTGTTCGGAACGATTTTTCCTAGAGGACACCGTGGGACGTTTCCCAAAATAAGGCTCCAATGGCCTCCGTTTACCCCAAAACCCGTGGCTGATCCCCAGACCCAGTTTTCACTCAGTTTTTCGGGGTCAGCCAGTTTCAAACAAAAACTGGGATGAATCTAGGCCGAATTGGAATTTTTTCAAAGCACAAAAGTTTTAGTATTTTTCGAGAGCTACAACTTTTATGAAGACAACTTTTTCAGATTACGAACCAATTTTTAAATTAGAATCGTTTTTCGAAGGGTGCGCAGGGAATCCGAAAATTCCTGCACCCCTAGTTTTATAAATGTTTTTAGAAACTGTTTTTCTACTACAAACTATCGTTTTGATTATGGAAAACTGTTCCAAGGGCAGTTTTCAACCTCAAATGATTTTATAAAACATTAATCCAAGAGTTTGAATTTTTACGATTTAAGTAAAGGATTTCTATAAGTTAAAAATGAAGTTTTGGGATTAATTTCCCTAAATTTTCCAAGTAAGGGAAATTAATTTTTCAAGTTAGAATATAGCAAGCGACTAGTTTACGAAAGGTAACCGGGAGGTATACCCGAGTTACTGGGCTTAGCCTCAAAGCCCAATGTTGACCATAGTTGACCAAGGGTTGACCATGAGTTGATCAGATATCGACTTTAACCCAACAGTTAATTAAGGGTTACCCAATGTAATCCTATAGGATACCAAGGCATGTGTGGGGGGACATATAACTAGAATGTTGGAAAGGTTACCAACTTTTATAGGATTCTTATCTTATGTTCTTTTAATAGCAGGAAGGAACCTGCAATTGCAATCCGAGTTAAGACATCAGAACCCGGAATCTAGCAGATCAGGCAAGTATCAAACCTCACCTACAGTATGAAAATAGTAAAGACTATTTTCAAGTATACTTGCTATGTTGTGCCATGATGTGTGATGCAGTGCTATGTTTATAAAAGTGCTATATTTACAAAAGTGCTATGTTATAAAAGTGCTATATTTATAAAAGTGCTATGTTATAAAAGTGCTATTTTTACAAAAGTGTTATGTTTATAAAAGTGTTATGTTTATAAAAGTGCTATGTTCACAAAAGTACTATATTTACAAAAGTGCCATGTTTACAAAAATGTCATGGTTTCAGAAATGCCATGTTTTCAAAAATGCCATGGTTCCAAGAGTGACAGGTTTTCAAGAAGGCCATATTATGGCAAATGTTGATTATGATATGACATAGTGACATCATGAAATATGTTCACTAATGTTAAATCACATGGTAAGATAATCAAATAAGGTGTCGTACCAACCTCCCCTAATCAAGGAGGCTACAGTTTAGTATTACCTTCCGTGATCGAAATTCGTGATCGTGAAGGGTCCAGTTAAAATTCCCAGAACTGTTAGGGCCTTGCAAACCCTAGCTTTATCTGGAGGCTGCGCGCTTTTGGTACGAACACTACGGGCCCACAGTTAGGACAAGATAATAAAGATTGAGTCTATAATGAAACATAAGACATTCAATCAATCATAAATGGTTCATGCATGAGTTAGTGTTGTTTGCCATGTTCTCAAGATGCTTAAAATGTTTTGTGAGATTATGTTTGAACTTGCTGGGCGAAAGCTCACCTTTATATTTCATACTGTAGGTAAGAAGCCTGCAATTTAATTGGTGGGCCATGCGGACGATGCGGCGGGTGAAGGGCGGTGTGGGATACCACTACGCATAAATTTTCCGCATTTCATTTTTAGTAGTATGTTAATATTTCAAAAATAAATTATGTTTTGTTATTTGTAAGTAGTTTAAAGACACAAAAAGTTATTATCAGTATAGTCTGTTATATAACAAGCTTTTCTTTATAAGATAACTTATGTGTATATGTTTTAAAAAAAAATTTATCTCAAATTTTCAAGTAAAGAACAAGTATGTATGGTGTCGACCTGGCTTGGGAAGTCGGGGCGTCACAGTTTGGTATCAGAGCGGTATCCTGCCAGCCTACTTCACTTCGCCTCACATCGCTCCTCAACGGTCCAAGTAAGTTATGTTGTTTTCTTACTATTAGAATTAGTTAAGATCTTATGGGTATAGTAAGTATCTTCCTTCAACGATCCTGCTGGAAAATGTTGGACACGGGGATAACGTTGGGTGGTGCCTTAGCTTGGTGATGGCAATTAGGTGACATACGGAAATAATCGAAAGTTTTATATCTTTCCAACAGTTATAGTTATGTACTCCTGATGTGAAGGAGATATGAACAAGATCGTGATTAATTCAGATATGTTCGTATTATACTTTTATATGGAAAGAAGATTATGGCTCTATATAAAAGAAATGATTTTATTAATTTTATTAATAAAAGAAGCTAAGTATATTTTTTTATTTCCGTATAGAGCCATGTCACCTAAGCGTAGAAGAGCACCGATCCAAGAAGTTGATCTTGCGGCCCAGCTGAACGAACTAAGACAGATGATGTTAGCCCAACAGCAAGAGATAGGGGGGCTTAGAGCTCAGTTGGCTCAGCGGAATCAGGGACCTCCTGATGTCGAGGTACCACCAGCACCTGTGAATCGGCCTGCTGCACCGGAAATTCCTGATGTTGACCCGGTGATCCCAGAGAACCCCATAGCTCCCGAAGTACCTATTGCACCGGTAGCTGTTCCACCAGCACCCCGAGTTCGCACTCCGGAGGAACTATATGACAGTTTTTGGCGCATGAAGGCACCAGAATTCGAGGGGTCTACAAACCCAATTGACGCCGACAACTGGTTGATTGACCTCCAGGTTATCCTGAACTTCCTTAGGCTCAGTGATCAAGAGAAGATCCTCTGTGCATCCTTCGTGCTGAAGAAAGATGCTCGCCTTTGGTGGGAAACAGTCCAGATCAGGTGGGATGTTACCCAAATGACTTGGGAGGACTTTGTGGACGAATTTAAAGAGAAATACTTCAACATTGAAGATATGGAAGCTCAACAGGACGAACTCAGTAATTTTCGCCAGGGAAATCTGTCGGTAGCTGAGGCGGTGTAAAAGTTTGAGCAGCTAGCACGTCTCTGTCCTCACGTTTTCAGTTCCGAAAGGGACAAAGTACGGAAGATGACGAAGATGTTCCGCGCAGATTTGGCAGTGGTGATCAACAGTGGACAATATCCACCAACCACCGTTGCAGATTGTGTCAGCCGAGCAGTTCGAGCTGAATACTGGGTAGGGCAGAACAGAGAACAACGGGCTAAGTTTTACCAGGAGAAAAAGGAAGAAAAGGCCCAATTTAAACAGAACCAAGTCAAGCAAGGCCAGACCTCACAACAAAAAGGTCAAGGAGGACCTTCGGGTCAAAACAACAACAGGCAATATGGCAGCAATCAACAGAAAAGGAAGTGGAATGCAGGAAGGCAGGGGAATCAACAGAATTTTCCCCAGAAGAAGAATACTCCCAATAGCAGTAGTTATCCCACTTGCCAGAAATGTGGGAAGAAACACCTGGGAGAGTGCCGTGCTAGAGATGGTCGCTGTTTTCTATGTGGCAAGGAAGGCCACTATGCTAAAAGCTGCAATCTCAATTCTCAGAGTCCGCAGAACCAACAAAGAGGACAGGGATCTCAACTTCACGCTGCACAGATGAAGCTTGATGGACCTGCAATCTCTCAAGGCAGGCTGGAAGCTCCGGAACCTCAGGGACGCATCTACGCCTATACAAAAGAGGATGTTCAAGCTGGACCTTCCACCGTGGTGATAGGTCAGCTTCCTTTTGCTCAACAAGATGCTTACGTGTTAATTGATTCTGGAGCTACGCATTCATTCACATCGCCTAGGTTCGCTAAGATACTAGGTAGAGCTAGTGATAGAATTGGAAGAACATTTAGGACTGCATTACCCTCCGGGGAGATTTTGTTGTCTGATTATTGGATACGTCACGTTCCAATAATTATATGTGGTAGGGAAATGTATGTCAACTTGATCATCATTGACCTATACGACTACGATGTCATCTTGGGTATGGACTTCTTGGGGAAGTACAACGCCGTTATCGATTGTCCACGACGAACTGTCATGTTCAAGCCAATGGGAGGCGAGGAGTTTATTTTCAGAGGATCTACTCCAAAACAGCCGAAGATGTTTATTTCGGCGCTAAAGGCTAGGAAGTTGTTGGCAGAAGGATGTATGGGATTTCTAGCCAACGCGGTGGATAAGACGCAAGAGACTGAGAGCAGACCGGAAGAAGTACCGATAGTCAAGGAGTTTATAGAAGTTTTTCCTGAAGAATTGCCAGGGTTACCACCAGAACGAGAGATCTCTTTTGAGATTGAATTACTTCCTGGATCAGCACCAGTATCTAAGGCACCTTACAGGATGGCGCCTGCCGAACTTAAAGAACTGCAGATTCAGTTGCAGGAGCTTTCGGATCGAGGATTCATTCGTCAAAGCTACTCGCCATGGGGAGCCCCAGTTCTGTTCATTAAAAAGAAAGATGGCACTCTTAGGATGTGCATTGACTATCGGGAGTTAAACAAGATAACCATCAAGAACAAGTATCCGTTGCCTCGGATCGACGACTTGTTTGATCAGCTGAGAGGAGCTTCAATTTTCTCGAAGATTGACTTACGTTCCGGATATCATCAGCTCCGAATTAGGGAAGGAGATGTCCCCAAGACGACTTTTCGTACGCGATATGGACATTACGAGTTCCTCGTTATGCCATTCGGATTGACAAATGCTCCAGCAGCCTTTATGGACCTGATGAATCGAGTATTCAAAGATTACTTGGATAAGTTTGTTATCGTCTTTATAGATGATATCTTGATTTATTCTAGGTCAAAGGGGGAGCACGAGGAGCACCTAAGGATCACTCTGCAGATTTTGAAGCAAAACCAGCTCTATGCTAAATTCACTAAGTGTGAATTCTGGTTGGAAAAGGTCCATTTCTTAGGACATGTGGTCTCTAAGGACGGCATATCTGTGGATCCGGCTAAGATTGAAGCAGTAAGTGAATGGCCTGCTCCGAAAAACGTCACCGAAATACGTAGTTTCCTCGGCCTGGCGGGCTACTACCGACGTTTTGTTGAAGGATTTGCCAAGATTGCAGCACCGCTCACCGCACTTACACGAAAAGGAAAGAAGTACGAATGGACTGCAAAATGTGAAGAGCACTTCCAAGAGCTGAAAAATAGGCTGACTCGCGCTCCGATCCTCACAATTCCGAATGTGGAGGAAGGAAACTTCGTAATATACAGCGATGCTTCCAAGATAGGATTGGGAGCCGTTCTCATGCAGAATGGAAAGGTGATCGCTTATGCTTAACGACAGCTTAAGGATCATGAGAATAACTATCCGACGCATGATTTGGAACTTGCGGCGGTAGTATTTGCGCTCAAAATCTGGAGACACTACCTTTATGGTATTAAGTGTGAAGTTTACACGGATCATCAGAGTTTGAAGTATATCTTCACACAAAAGGAGCTTAATGAGGCAAAGGAGATGGCTCGAACTGGTGAACGATTATGACATAGACATCCGTTACCATCCAGGGAAGGCTAACAAAGTAGCCGATGTCCTTAGTCGGAAGTCGTCTTCTTCGTTGATGTCCATACAGTCGTTGATCGAACCTCTTCAAAAGGAGCTAGTGGAAGCTGGAATAGAGCTTATCACGGGAAGTTTAGCAGCCCTAACCTTCCAACCTACCATTTTAGATGGCATGAAGGAGCGACAAGAAAGAGATACCTCGCTGCTCAGAACAAGGAATGAGGTCTTAGAAGGAAAGGAGTCGGAGTTCAACATATCTGATGAGGGCATACTCTATCGGAAAAATAGATTATGCATTCCTAACGAGGACGAGTTGAAGGAGCAAATCATGAAGGAGGCTCATGAGACCCCATATTCCGTTCATCCAGGAGCCACGAAGATGTATCAAGACTTGAAGGAAAGCTTTTGGTGGCCTAAAATGAAGAATGATGTTGCCACTTTCGTCAGTAAATGCCTCACGTGTCAAAGGGTCAAGGCAGAACATCAACGTCCAGGGGGAGAATTGCAGAAAATTTCCATTCCAGAATGGAAATGGGACCAAGTGACCATGGATTTTGTAGTTGGTCTACCCCGAACTCCCAGTGGCAACGACGCTGTTTGGGTGATTGTTGATCGGTTGACGAAGTCTGCACACTTTATTGCCATCAAGCTTAGCTTTTCAGTAGAGCAGCTAGCGGAATTGTACGTCGCGCAGATCGTTCGCTACCATGGGATTCCGAAATCGATTATCTCGGATCGTGATGGACGATTCACTTCTAAATTTTGGAAGAGTGTACATCAAGCCATGGGTACAAAGCTCACTTTTAGTACGGCTTTTCACCCTCAAACGGATGGACAATCAGAGAGGACCATTCAGACCCTAGAAGACATGTTGCGAGCATGCGTGATGGATTTCAAAGGGACTTGGGATAAGAAGCTTCCTTTGATTGAGTTCTCGTACAACAACAGTTTTCAAGCTTCAATTGGAATGGCTCCTTATGAAGCCCTGTACGGGAAAAGATGTAGATCTCCAGTCCACTGGTATGAGACAAGAGAGAAGGAACTTGTGTCCACGGATTTTATTCGGAAAACCACTGAGGCCGTGAAACTTATACGCCGACGGATGGAAACTGCATTTAGTCGACAAAAGAGCTATGCTGACAAACGCAGAAGGCCTCTGGAATTCCTAGTAGGAGACTTGGTATTTCTTAAAGTTGCTCCATTCAAGGGAGTTATGAGATTCGGAAAGAAGGGGAAATTAAGTCCAAGATACATAGGGCCATTCGAAATACTGGAAAGAGTTGGTAATGTGGCCTATAAGTTGACTTTGCCCCAAGAATTAGCATATGTACACAACGTATTTCATGTGTCGATGCTAAAGAAGTACATCTCGGATCCATCCCATGTATTGGACCACGAACCAATTGAGGTCCACGAGGATATGACGTATGAAGAGAAGCCGGTTCAAATCTTGGCACGAGAAGAGAAGGTGCTAAGGAACAAGGTTATACCTTTAGTTAAGGTCCTATGGCGAAATCATGAGGTTGAGGAAGCAACATGGGAACGCGAGGAAGACATGAAGAAAAGCTACCCAGAATTGTTCTGATTTTCGAGGACGAAAATTCTTTAAGGAGGGTAGATTGTAATATCCAAAATTTTTACGAACTCATGATTTTCTTGTATATAAGAAATCTAAAGCTCGTATTATGTGTTTATGGGTAATTTTATGAAAATTATGAATATTAATACAAGATTCATGATTTTATCAGTATGAGGTTGAGTTCTTGGTAAATTAATTATGAGACTCCGTAACAGGCCTTTTTATGGAAAAAGGTATGACGGAATTTCGTAAACTCATGTTGGTCAAAGTTTGATCAAAAAGTCAAAAGTTGACCAGAATAGTTAGAGGTTGACTAGAGTAAGACGGTACTGTGTTATGATAAGCAGTATGGAAAAATATTGCAAAAACCGTCTTCATGATAGAGATAGCATGATTAGGTTTTACAAACCACCTTAGGAAATCAAGCACCCGAGTAGGAATTAGAGACGAAAAAGGGCTCAGGAAAATAAGAAAAATTTTGTACTGTCTGTTTTCTTTTCAACAAATAAATTTTAGTTAAATAAATACTGTGTTTGAGTGAACACAGTATTAGAAATATCTGTATTGGCTTATAATGGATTTCTTGTTGGAGGAAGTAGCCAAACAAGGCATAAGGTGAATGACATCACCTTATCCTTAATTATGACATCATCATTAAGATAAGATAAGATTAGCTTAGGAAATTCAAAACTTGGTCACCAAGTTCTCCTCTAATGGGCAGCCACATGGGGGGTTTTTGTGCAATTTTTTGTGCAATTAGTTTTGCACCTAGGACTTAAGAGCAAAGGAGAATCAAATATTTGCAAAAAAAGCTCAAAATTCCACCTATAAATAGGCTGCCATAGGGGGCGGTTTTGGCTTCAAAAAAATTCTGAAAAACAGCCAAACTCTTGCCATTTATCCCTCAAAAATCCGGACTTCTAAGTGTGAGCAAGAACGGAAGAAAATTTTGCAAAACCGAGAGCAATCGGAGGGTAGGGTGGTCGGATTTCTAGTGAGAAACCAACAAAGTTTTGAAAAAAATTTTGAGACCCATTTTGACCATTAGGGCCGGTTCTAGGAGCAGCCAAAGGGAAAGGAGAAAAATCCCAAAAGCCAAGCCAAAACTCTTGATTCAAATCAAGGTAATCTCTTTAGACTTTAAACTTCTCAATTTAAGTTGCAATTGAGAGATTTAAATGTATTTTCCAAGGGTTTGTAAGAGCGTAAGCTCGATTTAAGTTTTTGCCTAAGTTGGATTTAGGGTTGTGCTTGATTTAGATTAAGGGTGGTTTGATTTATGAGTTTAAATTATGAGCTTGCATGGTTTTATGCTTATGCTTGATTGATTTTGTTGAATCGCATGTTAGGGTTCGATAAGTTGTATGTCCCCAATTATGTTTAAGAATGATGGTTTGGAACGTTAGAAACCGCTGCTTGTGTGTATTAGAGCTCCCGCGGTGGCTGGTTGAGCTAGGTTCCACGTCTAGGACGTAAAACGAACCCTAAACCGAAAACTGCCATTTTCGGGTAAAACCTGACCAGTTTCGGGAAAAGTGAAATTTGAGGCCTTTAGAGGCCGAATTTGGAAAAACTTAAAATACGAAAGTTGTTCGGAACGATTTTTCCTAGAGGATACCGTGGGACGTTTCCCAAAATAAGGCTCCAATGGCCTCCGTTTACCCCAAAACCCGTGGCTGATCCCCAGACCCAGTTTTCACTCAGTTTTTCGGGGTCAGCCAGTTTCAAACAAAAACTGGGATGAATCTAGGCCGAATTGGAATTTTTTCAAAACACAAAAGTTTTAGTATTTTTCGAGAGCTACAACTTTTATGAAGACAACTTTTTCAGATTACGAACCAATTTTTAAATTAGAATCGTTTTTCGAAGGGTGCGCAGGGAATCCGAAAATTCCTGCACCCCTAGTTTTATAAATGTTTTTAGAAAACTGTTTTTCTACTACAAACTATCGTTTTGATTATGGAAAACTGTTCCAAGGGCAGTTTTCAACCTCAAATGATTTTATAAAACATTAATCCAAGAGTTTGAATTTTTACGATTTAAGTAAAGGATTTCTATAAGTTAAAAATGAAGTTTTGGGATTAATTTCCCTAAATTTTCCAAGTAAGGGAAATTAATTTTTCAAGTTAGAATATAGCAAGCGACTAGTTTACGAAAGGTAACCGGGAGGTATACCCGAGTTACTGGGCTTAGCCTCAAAGCCCAAGGTTGACCATAGTTGACCAAGGGTTGACCATGAGTTGATCAGATATCGACTTTAACCCAACAGTTAATTAAGGGTTACCCAATGTAATCCTATAGGATACCCAGGCATGTGTGGGGGGACATATAACTAGAATGTTGGAAAGGTTACCAACTTTTATAGGATTCTTATCTTATGTTCTTTTAATAGCAGGAAGGAACCTGCAATTGCAATCCGAGTTAAGACATCAGAACCCGGAATCTAGCAGATCAGGCAAGTATCAAACCTCACCTACAGTATGAAAATAGTAAAGACTATTTTCAAGTATACTTGCTATGTTGTGCCATGTTGTGTGATGCAGTGCTATGTTTATAAAAGTGCTATATTTACAAAAGTGCTATGTTTATAAAAGTGCTATATTTATAAAAGTGCTATGTTATAAAAGTGCTATGTTTATAAAAGTGCTATGTTTATAAAAGTGCTATGTTCACAAAAGTACTATATTTACAAAAGTGTCATGTTTACAAAAATGTCATGGTTTCAGAAATGCCATGTTTTCAAAAATGCCATGGTTCCAAGAGTGACAGGTTTTCAAGAAGGCCATATTATGGCAAATGTTGATTATGATATGACATAGTGACATCATGAAATATGTTCACTAATGTTAAATCACATGGTAAGATAATCAAATAAGGTGTCGTACCAACCTCCCCTAATCAAGGAGGCTACAGTTTAGTATTACCTTCCGTGATCGAAATTCGTGATCGTGAAGGGTCCAGTTAAAATTCCCAGAACTGTTAGGGCCTTGCAAACCCTAGCTTTATCTGGAGGCTGCGCGCTTTCGGTACGAACACTACGGGCCCACAGTTAGGACAAGATAATAAAGATTGAGTCTATAATGAAACATAAGACATTCAATCAATCATAAATGGTTCATGCATGAGTTAGTGTTGTTTGCCATGTTCTCAAGATGCTTAAAATGTTTTGTGAGATTATGTTTGAACTTGCTGGGCGAAAGCTCACCTTTATATTTCATACTGTAGGTAAGAAGCCTGCAATTTAATTGGTGGGCTATGCGGACGATGCGGCGGGTGAAGGGCGGTGTGGGATACCACTACGCATAAATTTTCCGCATTTCATTTTTAGTAGTATGTTAATATTTCAAAAATAAATTATGTTTTGTTATTTGTAAGTAGTTTAAAGACACAAAAAGTTATTATCAGTATAGTCTGTTATATAACAAGCTTTTCTTTATAAGATAACTTATGTGTATATGTTTTAAAAAAAAATTTATCTCAAATTTTCAAGTAAAGAACAAGTATGTATGGTGTCGACCTGGCTTGGGAAGTCGGGGCGTCACAAATACCGGGTGGGTCATGTCCTGTGAAACGTAGGGCAACATGGCCTCCTGAAATCTCATGCAGTAGTGGGCCATGGTCTCGTGAGGATATGCATGCCACTCAAGTGTGTAGCTATGGTATCGCGTGTCATACATATCTCTGTAAATGTCGGGATCGCGCTGAGGCGCTCCTGTCCCGTAATCCAGTATCGGTCCAAACCGTCCAATCATTAGTGAGCGAAAATGCGCCCAAGTCCGGCTGGGTAGCTGTGGCTCTCCTACCGATATCCACCAAATACGGGCGTCCCTACTCAAGCAACGACTGCCCAACGAAACCTGTACACGCCCCGGGATATGGTTGGTGCGGAAAATAAGCTCCATGTCATATAACCATACTCCCAAAGAGATCGTGCGACTCGTACCGTCAAATAATAACGGATGTGCCTCATAAAACGACGATATAGCCTCTCGGTCCGCATCTACGTGATCCGGATCCATGTCGACGAATCTACATACCAAATCACATAATAAATATTTACTCATAAACTAACTTTAACTTACAATGATAGTGGCGATGGCAGGAGAACTGTGAAATCAGGTAGCAGGGAACCGCTCTGATACCAACTCTGTAACGACCCGCCTAGCACGGACCGTTACCGTACATATATGCATACATAACTTGTTTTACATACTTACTTATTTAACAAATATAGTGGAAATTTTTTTTTTTCTACTACTGAAGTACTTGTTTGGAATAATATAAACATAAAATATTAAGCATAATTTTACGGAAGACGTAGCGGCTTATCCCTTCTTTCACAGTTGCCCCCGCCAACTCCACCATTTGTATCAACAAGCGCCAGTAGGTTGCTTACCTACAGCATAGACATAAGGCGTGAGCTTTCGCTCAGCAAGTACAACTATTTAAGCGCAACATAAATAACTATAAACTTAGCACAGCCTATCATAACACATTCTAATTATGCATGATCCAATTATGCTTTATTATGCTTATTTTATCATGCTCTCTTAACATACTTTCATTCCTTAACTTGCTTATGGGCCCCTTATCATGAGTGACCGTACCGGGCGCGCAACTATGGAGTGGTTGGGGCGGCCAATCCATTTCCAACTCAACCCACAGTTCTACCCGACCTTGGACGGGTCGGTACGTCACAGGCAAGCTCGCTTGCCATCATATTTATTTGTCATCTTGACCTTGTTCTTATTATTTGTGAACATGCTTCATGATGTCACATGAATATAACTTGTAATCATATATTAATCATGCCATTTATTTGATATTTCACATCATAGCACATAACATATATTGCATCATGTTACAACCAAAAAGCCTATGCTGTAGGCGGAGTTGCACTTACCTTTCTTACTATGTCCCCTCCTTGATGCTGTTCTCTTACTGGGCACAGCTGCAGGCCTTCTCCTGCTTGAATAGGGACATAGGTAAGAGTCCAATTCTCATTGTGCAGTGTTGGTGTCCTAACCAACATGCCTACGAATTTCTAGTTGTATGTCCCCGATGCTTGATATCTGATTTGGTCACAAAAGTTATCTTATCGTTTGGGAGTAATCATTCTTTGCTTATTTCTTAAGAGATTACATTGGATAATCCCTTAGGCTAAATCTTTGATAAATTGTTGGGTTTCTAAAAAAAACTTAGGCTTTGGGGCTAAGCCCAGCAACTCAGGTATTATTCTTGGTTATTGTCCGTTATCGGCTTGATTACAAATTTTATCTTAAGAAACTTTATTTTCTTATCCTTTTTGCCATTTTGAAAAATTTAACTTTAATTCTCTTTAATATTTTTGTAACCACTTCAAATCTTCAAAAAAAATCTTTATAAAGGTCATTTAAGATTGAAAACTGCCTTTGGGACAGTTTTAAGCAAAAATACAGTTTTTTCGAAAACTGTTTGTAAAACTCATGTGCAGGAATTTTCGGTTCCCTGCACACTCTTCATAAAACAATATCAGTTTATAAATCCATTTGGAATTTGAAAAACTTGTCTTCACAAAAGTTGTAGCTCTCGAAAAATGCTAAAACTTTCGTGTTTTACAAAAAATCCAGTTCTGCTTATATTCGCGTCAGTTTTTGTTTGAAACTGGCTGATCCTGAAAACTAGGTCTGGGCAGATCAGCCACGGATTTTTGTAAAAACGGAGACCATTGGAGTCTCATTTTTGGATTCTGCCCACGCAGTCTTCTAGAAAAAATCGTTCCGAGCAACTTTCGTGTTTTACAAATTACCCAATTCATCCTCTAAGGGCCTCTTATTTTTACTTTCCCGAAACTGACCAGTTTCGAATCCGAATTGGCAGTTTTGGTTGTTAAGTCCGGTTTACGTCCTATTTCGTGAAATCTACCTCGACCGATCACTTCGGGAGCCTATATGGCAAACACACAGCGCTTCTAACGTTCCACATGAACCCATAAACTGTCCAATTGGATCCATGCAAACCAATTCCAAATGCAAACCAATTCCAAAAGCTCAAAGCCTAGGTTTGCATTGACCCTAACTTTTTGCATACATCACATACAAGCATCAAACTTTGCTCCCTAAACTAGCATGCTTCAAGCACTGCCTAAGGGCAGATTTTCTGACCAAACTAGGGGACATACAACCCTAAGCATAACTCATGAAAGTTCATCATAAATAAACACAAACAATGCAAGAATTTAAGCCATACACCCCTAGATCTACAAATCAAGCACATACCACCAAACTTAGGGCATAAAATAGAGATTGGACTTATGTCCTTACACCCAAATTGAACTACCTCTTATCTTTAAATTTGAACTCAAATGAGAGAGTTAGGGCTTATAGAGTTTTACCTTAGACCAAAGTCAAGTTTGGTCACAAAATTCCTTCCTTCCCCCTAGCTCCCTTGACTCACGGCCACACCACCAAATGGCACCCAAAAATTTTTTTGTTGGTTTCCTTGGTTGCTCCTCTCCAAGCCGAACTCTTCACCAAAGTTTGGCCCCAAAAATTTCAGCTTTCCTTTCTCCCTTACACACTCGGCCACACCCCTAAAAGACCTAAAAAAATTTCCAAATTTTTCTTGGCTTCCTCCTAGCTCAAATCCGAACCCTTAGGAACAAAAGCCCCAAGAAAATTTTTGATTTTCCTTCCTCTTTCTCTCTTCCTTGGCTGCTGATTTTCAAGAAGAAAATTGGCAAGAACCTCCCCAAATTTTTGAATAAAATGAATAGGCTCAATGGGTATTTATAGAGGTTGGAGAACTTTGCTTATTTGTGAAATTTACCCCAAAATTTTTGATATTTGGTTGATAGCCCCATGAGGTGGCCGGCCAAGGAGGCTTCTAGAGCCAAATAATACTTTCCCAATTTTTAGATAATCCAATAATGAAGTCATAAATCAAAAGGTGAGTGATGTAATCACCTTTAGGACTTGTTTGGCCTTTTTCTTGATAGGCAGTCCAAATTCTTGTTAACACAGATATTTTTAATACTGTTAACTTGTTAATAACAGTATTTTGTCACTAAACTGCAGTCCAAAATTTATCTGTGTAAAATTTGACTGTATAAAATTTTTCTTAAAATTTGAAGCTCTTTGACCCATGATACCCTAATTTATGTGCTTGATTTTTCTAGGGTGATATTAAATCTTAATCTTATCATCTTGTCTGAAAAATGGTTTTTCGCAGTATATTTTCCATACTGCTCGTCCATAAAACAGTATCATCATATGGTTGACTTTTCTGGTCAACCCTTGACTTTTTGGGTCAACTTTGACTTTTTAGGTCAAACTTTGACCACCATGCAAGGCCATGCAAACGTGAAATTTTCTATCCCTTTTTCTTAAAATGATACTTACTTAGTTAAGCAATCATTTTTAAGTCGCATAGTATCATGAGATCTTATAATTTCAAATAAAAACCTTGTCTCAGGTTTTTCATAAATACCTTTAGAACATAACTCAAGTTTCTTTACAAGAGAATGTAAGGTCGTAAAAATTTAGTTATTACACATGGTCCAATTATGCTTTGTTATGCTTACTTTATTATGCTTTCTTAATATACTTTCATTCCTTATCTTGTTTGTGGGCCCCTTATCATGAGTGTCGGTACCGGGCGCGCAACTATGGAGTGATTGGGGTGGCCAACCATTTCCAACTCAAACCAGAGTCCAACCCGACCTGACGCGGGTCGGCCCGACACAGGCAAGCTTGCTTGCCATCATACTTATTTGTCATCTTGACCTTGTTCTTATTATTTGTGAACATGCTTCATGATGTCACATAACTTGAAATCATATCTTAGTCATGCAATTTACTTGATACTTCAAATCATAGCATACATCATATCATACATCATATTACAACCAAAAAGCCTATGCTGTAGGCGGAGTTGTACTTACTTTATCTGCTATGTCCGATAATAAGCTGATCAAATTCAGGACACCTCAGTAGGTTAGGTTATTTTCTGCTATAAATAAGGACATAGGTAAGTGTTAGAACTGTTGGTAATACGACTAACATTTATATGTCCCTATTCTTAACTGTATAATATCTTATTGGGTTATCTTGAGTTTAAAAACTTAACTTGTTCAAATTAAAACTTAACTTTGGTTTACAAACCCATTTTCTTTTCTTTTTTTAAAAAAATCCCTTGTTCATTCTTATGAAAAATTGTAATTTTTGAGTAATACTCATAAAGTGTTGGAGACTGCCTTTGAAACAGTCTTCCCCAGTCAATTTCTTAGTGTATGTGCAAAAATATCACTTTTCTGCATTGTTTTTGGAAAATCCTGTGCAGGAATTTTCCTGTCTCCTGCACAGTTTTTGAAATCTGATTTTATTTAAAAATCCAAATCGAATTTGAAAAACTTTTCTTCACGAAAGTTTTACATCTTGAAAAATCCTATAACTTTCGTGTTTTAAGAGAAACCCAGTTCTGCCTTTAACTTAGTCATTTTCCTTGTTAAAGTTCCCAGACCGAGAGCACAAATCTGACTCGCCCAGGAATTCTTAGTCTCGGGTTTTTGTAAAAAAGAAGGCCTTTGGAGCCTTATTTTGAAAAACTGTTCACGTTGTCCCCTAGGAAAAACCCTTCCGAACAACTTTCATGTTTTAAGTTTTCTTAAATTCGTCCTCTAAGGGCCCCAAAATTTACTTTTCCAGAAACTCGCCAGTTTTCACCCGAAAATGGCAGTTTTGGTTTGAAATTTGTTTTTCGCCCTAACACGTGCATCCTACCTCAACCGAACGAATCGGGAGCCTAAAAACAGTCATGCAACGTCTTTCTAACGTAAATTTTCTTTAAACACATTACCAATCAAACCCATGCAATTTATTGCTTAAATTACACCAATTATGGTTTGCTTGATTTTAGGTTGCACAAATCATTCATAACATATTTCTAGCAACCTAACATACACTTATCCACATTCATCATGCTTAGCACATAGTAGGGACATAAAGCATATCATTTATCAACCAAGCATACTAAACTAGTCATGCAAACAAAATTATTGAATCATGCAAACTTATAAACAAAACCAAACCACCCATACTTAAACCAAGCACATACCCTAATTCTAGCATAGGCCAAACTTAAAGTGAGGTTATGCTCATACAAACTTGATGGAAATACACTTAAATTTCTCAATTAAAACTTAAATTGAGAAGATTAGGGTTTTAAAGGGAGTTACCTCAATTTGGTTCAAGGGTTTTGGCTAGGCTTTCTTGATTTCTCCTTTCCCCTTTTCTTCACCAAAAACCGGCCCCTTGGCTTGATTGACTCCAAATTTCTCTCCACCACCCTAGCTCTAGAATCCGGCCACTCCAATACACAAAATCCGGCCACACCCAAAATTTTTTCTCCTCCCTTTCTCTTCCTCCCACAACCGGCCTTGAGCCAACAAATGGGTTTCAAATTTTTCTTCAAATTTTTTGTTGGTTCCACACAGTATCTAACTATCCTAGCACCCTAAACACTCTTGGTTTTGAAAAAATTTTCTTTCTTTTCTTGCTTCCCAAAATCCGGATTTTTGAGGAGAAATTTGGACAAAGTTTGGTTAGAGTTTTTGATTTTTGTGAATAATGGTTCACCTATTTATAGGTGAAGGGAAACTTTCCAAAATTATCAAATAGTCCTCAAAGAAACAAAATTTTGCCCAAAAGGGGTCTTAGGTGGCCGGCCAAGGGAGCCTTCTAGAGCCAAAATTTTTTTTTTCCAATTTTAATTAATCCCTTAATGAGGTCATAATTCAAAAGGTGGGTGATGTAATCACCCTTAGAACTTGTTTGGCTTTTTCCCTAATAAACAGTCTAAATTCATGCTAACACAGATATTTTCAATACTGTTATTTACTAATAACAGTATCTTGACACAAAATTGCAGTCCAAAATTTATCTGTGTAAAATTTGACTGTATAAAAATTTTCTTATACTTTGAAGCCCTTTGGCCCAAGATACCCTAATTTATGTGCTTGATTTTTCTATGGTGATTTTAAATCTTAATCTTGACATCATGTCCGAAAAAATGGTTTTTCGCAGTATATTTCCCATATTGCTTGTCATATAACAGTATCATCTTGTGGTTGACTTTTCTAGTCAACCTTTGACTTTTTGGTCAACTTTGAATTTTTATGTCAAACTTTGACCACCATGCAACACCATGCAAACATGAAGTTTTTCTTCCTTTCATACTTAAAATGTCACATATTTGGTTAAGCAATCATTTTTAAGTCTCATAATATCATGAGAACTTATAAATTCAATAAAAACCTATCTCAGGCTTTTCATGAATACCTTTAGAACATAGCACAAGTTTGTTTACAAGAAAACGTAACGTCGTAAAAAAATTTAGTTATTACAATCTACCCCCCTTAAAAATTTTCGTCCTCGAAAATTAGAATAACTCGGGGTAGTTCTTTCTCATCTCATCTTCCAATTCCCAGGTTGCTTCTTCAACCTTGTGGTTTTGCCATAATACTTTAACCATAGGAATGGTTTTATTTCGCAGAACCTTCTCTTCCCGATCCAGAATTCGAACTGGCTTTTCTTCGTATGTCAAGTCCGTTTGAACTTCTACTGGTTCTTGACTAAGCACATGCGATGGATCTGGTACATACTTCTTTAGCATTGAGACATGAAAAACATCGTGCATTGCAGCTAATTCTGGCGGTAAGGCAAGTTTGTAAGCTACTTTCCCAATCCTTTCAAGGATTTCAAATGGTCCTGTATATCTCGGACTGAGCTTCCCCTTTTTGCCAAATCTCATTACCCCTTTCATAGGAGCAATCTTAATGAATACGGCATCTCCAACTTGGAATTCCAAGGGTCTCCTACGTTTATCGGCATAACTTTTCTGTCTGCTAAAAGCTATGTCGAGCCTCTGCTTAATCTTCTTGATATCTTCAGAGGTCTTCTGGATGAAGTCTGTTGTTTGCAGCTGTTTCTGTCCAACTTCTTGCCAGTGAATGGGGGATCGACATTTTCTTCCATATAGGGCTTCAAATGGCGCCATACCAATTGAAGCGTGATAACTGTTGTTGTAAGAAAACTCGATCAACGGCAGCTTCTGATCCCAATTTCCCTTGAAATCTAGAACACACGATCTCAGCATATCTTCCATTGTCTGAATGGTTCGTTCTGACTGACCATCAGTTTGAGGATGAAAAGCCGTACTGAACTTTAGTTTTGACCCCATGGCTTTGTGGACACTGGTCCAAAATCGAGAGGTGAAACGTCCATCACGATCCGAAATGATCGATTTTGGCACTCCATGCAGCCTAACGATCTGAGATACATAGACTTCAGCCAATTTTTCCACTGAAAATGTGGCTTTAATCGCAATGAAGTGGGCTGATTTGGTCAATCTATCCACCACAACCCAAATTGTGTCATTTTCACTCATTGTCCTAGGTAATCCTACTACAAAATCCATAGTAGTTTGCTCCCATTTCCATTCAGGAAGCTCTATTTTCTGTAATTCTCCTCCAGAATGTCGGTGTTCAGTCTTAACTTTCTGACAAGTTAGGCACTTTGACACGTACTATGCTACTTCGTTCTTCATTTTTGGCCACCAAAAATTTTCTCGGAGATCCTTGTACATCTTGGAAGCTCCTGGATGTACTGAGTATGGCGTCTTATGTGCCTCTGACATTATCTGATCCTTCAAAAATTTAAAGTCGGGAACACAGATCCTTTCCTTGAAATAAATAACGCCATCAGCAGAGGTCTTAAACTCTTTGTTCTTTCCGCCAAAAAGTTGTGCCTTTAGCAAAAACGAATCTTTTCCTTGATGCGCCTTGATGGATTCCAGTAGATCGGACTGAAGAGTCAGAGAAGATAATTTCCCCGTGATCATTTCCAGGTTGAACTCAGAAATCTCCTTTTGTAGTGGCTTGGGAAATGCTTCGATAGACATTAGCATGCCCATGGATTTCCTATTTAAAGCATCTGCTACCCTGTTTGCCTTTCCAGGGTGATAAAGGATCTCGCAATCGTAGTCCTTTACAAGTCCAGCCATCTACGCTGTCTCATGTTAAGCTTCTTCTGAGTAAAAATATATTTGAGGCTCTGGTGGTTAGTGTAGATTTCGCATTTGTTTCCATACAAGTAATGTCTCTAGATTTTGAGTGCGAAAACTACTGCTGCTAGCTCCAGATCATGCGTGGGATAATTTTGCTCGTGATTCTTCAATTGCCGTGATGCATAGGCCACTACCTTCCCATTTTGCATCAAAACAGCTCTTAATCCACTTCTAGAGGCGTCACTGTAAATTATAAAATTTCCTGCGTCCACATCAGGAATTATTAACACGGGCGCACTTGTCAGCTTTTTCTTAAGCTCTTGGAAATTCTCCTCGCACTTCTGAGTCCATTCATACTTTTTATCCTTTCGAGTAAGAGCTGTAAGTGGTGCAGCAATCTTGGAAAATCCTTCGACGAATCATCGGTAGTATCCGGCTAACCCAAGAAAACTTCTTATTTCCGTAACATTCCTGGGTACCGGCCATGAACTGACCGCTTCTACCTTTGCAGGATCTACAGAAATTCCTTCTTTCGACACAACATGCCCCAAGAAATAAACTTTCTCCAGCCAAAATTCACATTTCGTGAACTTAGCATAAAGCTAATTACGTCTCAATATTTCCATTACCATCCGAAGGTGATGCGCATGTTCTTCCTTGGACCTTGAATAAATCAGGATATCGTCAATAAATACAATGACGAATTTGTCCAGATATTCCTTGAATACTCGATTCATAAGATCCATAAAGGCAGCTGGGGCATTGGTTAACCCAAAGGGCATAACCAAGAACTCATAGTGTCCATATCGTGTTCGAAAAGCTGTCTTGGAGATATCCGCCTCCCTAATCCTGAGCTGGTGATACCCTGACCGTAGATCGACTTTTGAGAACACAACTGCTCCTCGGAGTT